>JAPSES010041248.1:0-12285 GCA_029822895.1 Maxillicosta whitleyi
GCAAAAGTTGGTTCAACTGTTGAAAATGATCAGATTGATAATAGTCTTTTATAGGAATTGATACGAAGGCTTTAAATGTATGACATTTTGAATTTAATACCTTATGTGTCACTTTAAGGTTTTATGCCCAAACTCAACCAAAGATAACGTTTCATTTTCACATTTCTCTGGTGTTTCTGACACTGCTAAGAGTACGACCAATAGTTCGTCCGCAACCTATGTTAAAAAACTACCAAACTGTCAGCTTGAATATGCAAGTGAAAACTGTTTTCATCTCCAGAACCAAGTTTTAGTGATAAAACGTTTTTTTCCCATGAATCCTGCCAGTACCACATCCAATGCTGCCTGAGATTTTTCACGTGAGCGCAATAACTTGGTTGGATGGATTTCTTTTCCTTTAATAACCACCACAGGGGACCCCTAGTGGATGTGCTTCTATGAATATTATAAGTTTTCTTTCAGTCTGCAGGCAAATGTTTTTTGCTGATATGTGATCTGTATCCGATCTGTTAAAGACAGTTTGAACGGCACAAATCAGATGTTTTTCAAACTCAACCCAGGCCACTTTCATATGTGGTCCAAATCCAAAACATCTAATATTTTGCAATGCGCCTTCAGCCTGAACAGCCAGGTCACATTTATCTGACCTTAACGTTAATTGAAATGTGTAACGATTTTGTCCCAGAAAGTGAAGCGGCAGGAAAAACACATTAACTTCCATAAACACAGTGCATGTCTGACTGGACATATATTACATCATGTTTTGTGCATGTGGGTCACTTCAGGGTCACATTCAGTTCATACTCAAAGCTGATAGAAGTCGCATTTAATAATAATAATAACAAACGAGCACATAAAGAAACTGGATTTCAAAAAAAAAAAAAAAAAAATCTAAATTGTGCATTAAGACCTGCAGTCTGAGCGCAGCTTAAGTCATTCAAATGGGGGCCTTTTAGTTGAAAAAATCAGTTCTTTGGACATAAATCAAGCAATATTAGTCTAATAGAGATCAGATTTGGTTCATATTGATCGTCTGACAACAGTTCTGTCTACCGTCCACAGTTAATACAGTGTCATTTTCATTCACTAGGTGGAGTTTCAAGGGAAAAATTGGTTCTCTGACCATTATTCTGCCACTATCAGGTCGATGTAGCTCAAATTGAGTTCGTATTGATTGTCTAACAGTTCTCTTTCTTTCTGCCACTACCTTGAGTTTACATGATGTCATATTTTGAGACCAGGTGGCCTGTTTTTTTTTCCAAATGGTAGAGGAAGCAGAGTATTGGGGGGAACTTTGCTGTCTTTGTTCTTCTAAGTGAGTTGTGAAAGAGTTGAGTTTCAGTCTCTACTGTCATTGTTTTGTAAATTCATATTTAATTTTACATATACAACAGCTTTCAATGTATTGTTTGCTTTACTTTGGTGACTTCCAACTGTGGAGTCAGCAATAAAAAGACATTTTTGGGTCATGATCCAGGAGTTGAGTGATTTGGTTTTAGGGGCCGTGGATGATTACAAAGGGGGCATGTTTTTTTTTTTTAACCCTGTAAAGCCTGAACCACTATATCATTGACAGAAAATTCTAGTTCTTTGAAACTGGCTTTATTGGTCCTTCTGAATAACCCCAAAAAATGTTTTTCACATATCAGTTTCCATGCATGAGTTTCCATTTTGTATCATATTTCATACATCAGGCATCAATGCTTGAATATTATTATTTTGATCAAACAAAAACAATAAAAAAAAATATGACACAAACATGTCTAACAAATTGGTAATGCCTTTTCAAGTTCTTCTTCTTTAAATTAATCTTGTAGTGTCACCAGAAACACCTCTGTAGGATTCCTCCCCCCAGTGGATTATCTGTGTATTGCATGTATCTAATTGTATACATCAGGTTTTGCAAGAAAAAAAAAGAATCATACTGATCATGTATAGGGCTTCAGACAAATTCAGTCAAATCCATTAACAATTTATAAGTTACTTTTTTTGGGATGAGTCAGTATAAATCACATTTTATTTATATCACACCAAAAATTAACTGTTGCTAGTTTAGTTTCATGTATGCATATTGCTGGTTCTCTTGAAAAATGTAGTTTCTCATGTTCATCATCATCCATGTGAAACGTCCTGAAAACTCAGATTCTGGCTAAATCTGTCTTTGTTTCTGTGCGTGTGCAGGAAGAAACTGAGTTATAGGGTCCCAAAAGTTATTAAGAAATGACACAATGTTCTATTTTTAAGGAAATTTTTTTTTTTTTACCACAGTTAACTTTACTCTAATGAGGACTGAAATGGGGAAACCAAGGCCTTCAAACTATCAGTTCTGCTAAATAATATAATTTTACCCTAAGGTGTCTGTGATAATCTGAGTGACATGTGCCCAAGTCTATAAAATGAGTGACATACAGGCCAAGATGTAACCTGCACAGTAATGACTACATTATAAATAACTTTGATAAACATTAACCCTAATAGATTAGACTATCCCTGTGTTCCAATACCCATACTTCCTTGAGGACACTTCTACAAAGTACACACTGATTTCAGCAGGTCAGTGTTGTTCCAAATCGTACACTCCGTGGTGCACTTACCGGAAATTACGATGGCGACTCCCACCCAGCTCGTCATGCCGCCAAAAATCATCCCCGACTTCGCTAAGATTTAACCATTCACGCACCTCTACCTTGAAAATGAGTTCGCGCATGAATGCTATATGGAGCGTCTGCAGGCGATGCCGGTCCGGTAGTCATTTTTAATTTATTTTTCGAGCCAAGTTAGCTCCGCCTGTTCCGGTACGTAATGAAGATGGTAGTTGTTGAGTGTACATTATTGCACACTTTACGATTTGACCGTTATGAGTGCACTACCCGGGTTCTTTAAGTACACTTATTTTCACCGCGATCGTAATGTGAACACCCTTCGTACTCAAACTAGGTACGATAAGTACGGAAAGTCTGGATATTGGAACACAGGGTATGATCACCAGCCTCTCTTCCCTTCTTCCTGAGTCTGTAGGTTCGACATTACCCAGGCCGTCAATGATCTGTCTTTCTGGACGATAAAACATTCATGTCGTGGGCTCACTGCTCCGTAGTCTCGCAAACCTAATCTGTAGATCCATCAAATCGGCTCTTCATGTCAGCATTCATGAGGAGCATGGTGCAAAATCGAAATGTGAGTCGGTGGCGTTGTGCTGCTTCCACCTGCTCCCACTCGATTGGGTTGACTAAGGGGTTTACTCATGTGGCACACAGGCTATTAAATATCACTGCGTGTTATGGGTCAGTGGATGTGGACTCTTATCCATCACAGACAGACCATCTGTGACAGACCAAAAGAGCAGACACGAAAACAACAAGGTGCCGTGATACTGAATTCATCACATCTGACATGTGGATTGACCACTTCAATATGTGTGTAAATACGGGTTAAAGTTGACGGGTTACCAGTCGTGTTCAGGTGACTGATTAATGCAAGCTTTTACAGGTAACAGGACAAGGGTGAACTGAAAATGCCTATTACATAAAAAAGTACATAAAAGGTTTATTGTAGGGCAAAAATGTCCAACAGGTTTTGTTTTTAATGTCCCCTGTGGAACATGTCCTTACTGGGTTTGACCAGTTTCTGTGTTATAGGACCATGCACACCCTGTACAAGAAGTCTGTATATCTGCAGTTTAATTAAAAAATACAGACAATGAGTAGCTTATCGTCACTTTGGTTGTAAGAGTTTAGCTTTGTTACTGTTCCCGTTCTCATGAAAAGCTGATAAGGGACAGAAACAGCCGACAGAATGAAAAACAACAAAAGTAAACAATAGAAAAGATTAGAAAAGAACAGCTCATTTTAATTGACTCCCCCCCTCTTGAGCACCCCAACAGAATTTATTTTTGCTAGAACTAGCTCTTAGTTGCTTACTAACTTTACGCAGCCTACTGTGGCCTGTAGATGTTAACGTACCCACATTAAAAACTTGGAAAATTTAGAGTTTTATAATAGTTAAATGGGTCACCTACTGGTTTCTGAAATGGTTTTGTGTCCGTCCACTGATTTAGCCATCACAATGTTGACATTTTGGACAAAAGGGGGCAGAGTTATGGGTGTGGAAAAGGTCACATGTGAGCTAATGCTAAATGCTAGCATACTAACCAGTGGCGGCAGGTGAAATTATATTTTAGTGGGGCGCAGTATGCAGGTCACCACTAGGATACGCCAAAGTGCATGCACTACAATTTAAAACATATTAATTTTAAATAATTACACATTTAATTTAACCACAAGTATTTCATATTAGTGTTCTTCAAAACACATCATCTGACTTCCAAAGCAAAGTTACCAGTACAGATAATTGTTTTCTCAATTAAAAGCAAATCAAATGTAGCTGAAATAAGTCTTTTATTGAATTTGTCTTTGCAAACCCATGTTTTGTGTCACAGTTGTGTTACAGTTAGCTTAGTTAGGGTGCTTAAGTCATATTCAAAACCTCTCATGGCTTGTGGTGGTGATGAATTAGAACAGCTAACATATAAGAAATGAGGAGTGAAGAGAAATGAAGAGTGACTTGAACAGTTCTAAAATAAAACAATGGATCTGTGACTGAAGAGAAAACGACGACTGATGTTAGCAACAAGGTCCAAAGACATTCTGTTAGCATCGAGCTGTTAGCACCATTTGTAATATACTGCACACTTAATTTGTAATATGCAAAATAAAATATTGCAATATAAGCTGTTTAAAAAAATTTTTTTTGGGGGGGGGGGGCCCGGTTGGGTATTCTGTGAATTTATTTTTTAAGATTCTAAGATTTTAAGAAACTAAGAAAATGATAGTAGTTCAGGATATTGCATTGGGTATTGGATATTTTTTCTGAGTAAAAGGAGACAGGAATGTAAACAGACACTCATT
This sequence comes from Maxillicosta whitleyi, assembly GCA_029822895.1. Taxonomy (NCBI): domain Eukaryota; kingdom Metazoa; phylum Chordata; class Actinopteri; order Perciformes; family Neosebastidae; genus Maxillicosta; species Maxillicosta whitleyi. Next base: position 4,908 of record JAPSES010041248.1, read on the forward strand.
AGGGGCTTATCCTCCCCTAAAGGTCCTGGTACTGAATTTAGAATGGCCCCTGGTCCGGATATCCAAGGAGGCTGCATTTTATTACAGCAAGTTACATTCAATTCAAGCCATAAAGGTGGTTACACATCCAGGTAGGAATAGCAATGGAGTGGACTCCAGAGAGAAATATATGGAGGTGAAGCAGCTGAGACTGAGGGGAAAGAAAAGACCAACGAGGAGAGAGAGAGAGAGAGAGAGAGAGGAGCTGGTGGGAGTGACAGACAGCATTAGATTTTAATGAAGCCCTCAGTGCATCGCACAATCTGATAAGGTGACACTCCAGAGACGACGGGACATGGGGAGGGAAAGGGAGAGGAGGGACACCGAAGCGCTGCACGTGTGTGAGACTGACAGATGTACTGCAGACGCCTCCTGCCTCTCGCCGCTTGTACATTTTTGGTGCCCAACAACCTGTACGCCACCGCAGTGCAGGTATTCCAGTCACTCACACTGGATGCATTCAACCCCCCTGACCCTGAAGGTGCTGCTGGAAGTGTGTGTGTGTGTGTGTGTGTGTGTGTGTGCGCGCGTGTGTGTGTGTGTGTGTGTGTGTGTGCGTGTGTGTGGTTTACATGATCTTAGGATTCATTAGAAACAACTAACTGCAGGCAAGGGCATGTGACTGATGTCTAACCTGGAGGCAACAAACACACACACACACACACACACACACATGGAAAAGCAGGACGCAGCACAGAAAGCATTTGACTAACATTAGCTGATTAAAAGGAGGACGATCTTTTCCACAGGATATTTGTCAGCGCTCTGAGCTCCTTCAGTGAAAGCTAACTGACAAGTGACGTTCACTTTTTCCTCAGGATAGTCTGTCCATGTGGAAACTCTGCTCCAACTAGAGCATTAGTGACTTCAGATGTTTTCAGATTGACTTATTTGTCAATAAAGTCGAAGTTAAGTCAACTCCTCGCATGATGACATCATTACATCAACAGCACAGACACACAGCCGTTCAATACTGACTAGGGTTTGGTACTGAAACTTGGTACCAGTATGGAACCAGGTAGAATATTAACATTAGTACCCACACCTTATTGCCTTATTTCAATGCCTCAAAATATACGACTGTTCAATTGCAGCCTCTGTTGACTGTTCCGTCAGTGTGCACGCACAGCAGGAAACCGTAAAGTCCCTCTGGAAACAGTCGAGTCACGCACTTGGTGAAGAGACGTCAAAGGTTAAAGGTCAGACAGTGTGGTTCCACTTCACATGAAGGACACAGAGGCTTCAACATGTGATCGATGCCTGAAAACACGAGTCTGTCCTACAGCATCGGTATGCGATCTGTGGAATGCTGCGCTGCAAACCCCCCACCCCCGTACGTGCCACTCCGACTACGGAATTTTCTGTGGTAAACACTGTTGTATCACAAACACCCGGCGTGGGAGTGTCAAAGTAAAAGTAAAAAAGTCATGTTCACATTCTATGTGTGTGATTTTTTTTTTTAAGTACAGATTTAAATACAGTTCAGGAACCGGTACCGTTTTGAAAGTATTAATTTGGCGCTGGTATCGAATGAAACCCTTTAATACCCAACGCTAATACTGAGCAACGTTCACTGGAACATGAACCGTGTAAAGAGCAGAATATCAAACTGAAGACACAAGCGTCATCAGTCCTGCTCAGACACTAAACCAAACACAGGCTAACACTGATCACACACCTAGGGATACACAGGTCAGGTTTGTTTTCATGTTTTGTGGAATGATTTGACCCGCCCCACAAATAAAGTGACATTCTTTGGAACTGTATCAACCCGACCCGGGTCCTCTGATCCGTAGCGTGCGCTCCATGATGTGAGCATCCACATGCACTGAACGAAGGCTCGTGCACTGTTGGTGATGGAAGAAAGAGAGAGAGAACACATGAAAGGTCGACTCCTCCAAAATAACCTTGACAAACTCTGTTTTTCTGTTTTCCTTTGAAACCTTTTCTGTTTATGCCAGAGTTCTGACTACAGTCACATGAACTAACAGCATTTTTAAACTGTGTGTTTTACAAAAGCAGCAGAATTTCCTCCTGTTTTACAGTTACACAGCTGTACAACTCTTGGCTATGATTATTCCTTTTGGGTAAATTAATCCACCTTCATTGTGCCAACATTTTAATTAAACAAATATATTTATATAGCATCAAATTATAACAAAAGTTATATATGTATATATATATATATATATATATATATATATACACAGGTATTCCTTGGGTTACGAACGAGTTCTGTTCCCACGCTGTCGACGTAACCTGAATTTCCACGTAAGTCAGAATTAACTAAAGGGTTAATTAATAATTAGTACCCCTAAATACACCCAAATCTCCAAATAACTACCCAAATACATGTATTATACTTCATACTAACAAAATAAAGTAAAAAAAAAAACAAAAAACAGATACTGTACTTACTGTACGTACAGTATACAGTACATATGTACAGTAATGGCGGACGAGACTCCAGCATCGTTAAGTCGGATATGTCATAACCTGAGGACGACCTGTATAATTTTGTGTGTGTTTTGTATTTTTATTTTATTCTACTGACCATCAAATACATGGTATGAAGCATAAACATGTCATAGCAGAAAAAATAATGTTCAATAATATAACAAATGATTGAAGAAGATGTAAAACTCTTTTCAAAATGGCACCTGACTGTCCCACCCCCTGAAGGGGAGGCAAAGGGGTATTGTTTTGGTTTGTTAAAACTCTAGCAGCAAAACTTGGTTGAATTCATACCAAACCAGGTTTATAGATTGCCAATGACCCATGTCATTATATTTTGGGAAAAGTAAATGAATGTTTAAAAATTTTCCCATTTACTTATAATGGGCCAAATATATGTGAGGGGCGGGGTTTGTTGTGCCTGGCACTACCTGTTTATGGATGGTTTTTAGTTCAGACTGAAGAAGCATTACTAGTTTATACGTTGGTGGATGCTGTAAATAGTATTTTAATTCAACTGGTGCATTAGTCCAATCAAATCAAACATGGAATTCAACTCCCACACAACCATTACAGCCCAAGGACAGACTCAGACTTCTTTCATCTGGTGATGTTAGGGATCCTTGTGTTGTTTGAAAAGTACCTGTTATGTGAAAACCTTTGTTATCTGTTAACTGTACACGTCTATATTCTGATTTAACTTCAGCACGAACATCACATGAGGTCACGTCCATGGTTTCACTCCCCGTTTTTGTAAATCTGTTTTTCAGGACGCGTTTCACAATGTGTTTAAGCCAAATTATGTTCTGAATAGTTGTGTGGTCCAGATGTATGATGTACACAGCTGTCCATCATGTCCTTTACCTGTTGAAGCCATGGGGAGATGTATTCACCTTTGTTATACAAATGGAATAAATACTCATATATAAACATTAACAATAGTGCTGTAACGATTCAATTTGATCCAAATGAATCCTTACGTCACATCTCTATCTGTTCCACTGCTCTTTTTCTCCCTCTGGCTCTTTAACTGTCACACTCCTCAGTTTATTGCCCTCACCTGTGGGCACAGGTGTGGCTCATCAGGCTGGGTGGGTATATTCACTTTGTTCACTGCCAGATCGTTCTTCTGCTTTGACAGAGACTCTCCAGCGTTGTTCTCCGTTCCTGAACCTGACCTGCTCTGCCTACCTGTTGCCTGGTTACATCTGTCCGTCTGATCCCTGGTGACCTACCTGCGTCCGCCTTCACCCACGTCTCTGACTCCTCCTCCTGGTATACCGACCTGCCTTCTGTCCCTGACCACGTCTTCTGCCTCTGCTCCTCTGGTTTTCCCTGTCCCCATTGCTTTCCCCTTGTCAGCCGTCTTTGACCGTGGAGGTCAAGTCCAATCCTGGAAGAGTCCCCAGGGTCTCCACCATGGTGAGTGGATCCCACTCAGCACTGAAGAGACTGTTTGAAACAGTGTACTGGACTTTGGACCTTCTGTTGTTCTTTATTAGTATAAATAAGGACTATTCTAATTCTCATGTCTGTGGTGGTCCTACATTTGTGTCTTGGCTGTATTTGTCACATCTTACAAGAGTTGGCTTTGAATTCAGCTGTCAATTCATTGGGTTTTCATCATGTGAGTATTGAGACATGCCCTCATGCTGTGTAGTGTAACAGATGAAAACACAGAGCAGCATGGCTGAGGCTTCCAACATGATATTATCAATTGTGTACAGATACCACACCTCTTTTAACTGGTGTGTTATCTATACTCAAACTTTCAGTGTGTATATTTATGCTGTATAAAATAGCACACCATTAGTGTGATTAGCAGCTAGTACGATTAACGGGTAGGTTTGGGGTTAGCAATTAATATGATTAGCCATTATTGGCTAGTGCATTAACATGGCACTAAATAACATGTGAAAGGATGAAAATGGATACATATAGTATGCCACATGCGATAAACTGGTATCACATACTACAGTTTCGTGAGCTCAGTTTAGAGGCTTCAGATGCTGAGCCAGATTATTAAAGCTAGGTTCATGTTAGGTTTATGTAACAAAATTTGATTATGTAGGGAAAAAATGGCCAAAATCCTGCAGCACACTACATCTCACGCAAATGGAGCTGGTGTGACCACCAGAAACATAATAAAAATTAGTTTAAGATGGCATATGTGTTGTGACTTTAGCCCACAAGCTAGTTATTAGACACTATTGTTGTAATTATCCATCCACCTCTGTGTCATGACATAAGGGACATGAACCCAAATGCAGAGTAAGGGAGGAAAACAGTGGATTAAAAACAAACAGTTTATTGAGAAAAACAACCACAAGTAATATTCTCAGGGAAGAATCCAGTCTCAGGGTCAATGCACAGTCCAGGGTCCAGCTAACAGGGAAGCAATCCAAAATCAAACAAAAGTACAGGCAGGGGAAAAGCAGAGACAGAGTACCGACCAAGCGAAAGTCCAAAAACCAGGAGAGGAGTCCAACGGGGCAGAGGTACCGACTGGGGGAGGCAGAGACGGAGGTCCAAATCCAGAATGGGTCAAAAAAACAGATCATGCACGGTAGAAAATTCAAAACTGACAAGACAAACCAGCAATGAGACAAAGACAAGACAAGGGTTTATATCCACAGGGAGACAACGAGAGACAGGTGCGCACAATGAGGAGGAGTCAGGCAGTTAAGGAGGTGGAAGTGATGGGGAACAGGAAGTAGACGCAAACACCACACAGGAGGGAAACTACAAAATAAAACAGGAAAAGACAAAGACTACAGACATGACACTTATCAGACCACTACGCTAACATTACCTATCATTAACTGATACAATGCTAGTTTAATAGCCTATAATTTAAACTGGTAGAATACTATATCTTGCTAGTCTCTGGTCATAACAAGTCTGGGTAGTGGTAGTGGTATCTAGGTAGCATAATCATTAGCAGCTTTGGGTTAAATACCAATCTTGGAAAATTGATTTCTGCATGTTTATCTGATGAATCAGTTGGTTCGTAAAATAAGATACAGATTGATTTGACTATTGAAATTAGCGTTAGTTACAGCCCTATTCAACAAGTGAACATATCCCTTTTTTGCACTGATACAGAGTCCTATCTAAGTGACAGAAAACATTGCTATAAGGCCTAATAAACCAAGCATAATAAATGTTTTCCTGTCAACACCACAATGTATGTCAACATCATTTCCCCCCTTAAAGTATAAATAGACCAGTGATTTATTAGACATGATATTTTTGAAGAGTTTTGAAGTTAAAGAAGAGCAATTGCGTCGTTCACCCAAACAAAAAATAATGATCGCTGCAGACATCCTAAATATCCAATAAGCATCCGTCACATGTCAAAGAACAATGTCGTTCAAGCTCTTACGTGTAATAGCGACAACCAAAAATAAATTTAGCCCTGTCTCTGCTGTCTTTCGCAAACAAGGAAATGTGGGCAAAATGATTTTCATGATTTGACAGTTTGCATTGAAGAAATGGCTTTCTAACTAACGGGATGACGGGTTGTCTTGGAATTGTGTTTAGAAAAACGCAGGCGCTGCCTTGATTTGCTTTGAACAAAGTGGAAAAGAGGAGGGTATGCTGAATCGTGAGTCACCATATTTGACAGCAGCGTCATTAGAAAAATAGCAGGAGAGCAGGCTGTAAAATGCAGCTCTCTGACACTATTAAGGGCTCAAAGAGATGATGCCGAGGAGACAAGAGACCACTTCAAGAGAGAGAGAGACTTGACAAGATAGGGATGGAAAGAGTGACATTTGACAGCGATGTGTGGCGACACCTCTGCCACAGCACTGACAAACACGTAGAGACAAATAGATGTACATGTGATACTTCCACACATGACCACAAGAAGCATCAAACACTCACGTAAAAAACTGTGAAGTGGCAGCAAAAAAAAAAAAAAAAAAAAAGGGCCAGAAGAAAAAGAGAAGCGCTAAATATGTAGGAGATTGCAAACTTAAAGAGCGGAAGATTGTTTGTGTGAAATGCAAACAAACATAAATATAAATACTTAATTATGATAAAATATGTATGAGCAGCTGGAATCGTATTGAAAGACATGGGGAAAGCCCCCTCCCCCAAGGCATAAGATCTACACCAATAATATACCGACCACCTACAAGGAAAATGGTATTAATGTTGATTAGCTCATTCCAATGGGACCTGGCAGTGAGTGGAATATATTAAGCATCATGCAGATGTAAAAGTGGATGTCTACTCAGGTTACATGACAACATTCTCAGGTGAAAACAACAAAATATTTTATCTAGGGGATCTGGCCAAGCATTTTGGCTCTTTCATCCCTCTGCTGCGGCAATCTGTGGCTTTAGGAACATGAATAATGGGTATTTATTTTATTTTAGTTCATTATTATTATTATTATTATTATTATTATTATTATTATTATTTCAATAATGTAATTCTAAATGTGAAGAATATGGTGATTTTGTAACATTACAATCAAATGTGTAACATTTTTGTGTCACTCCAAAAATAAATAAATAAATAGCGGAAGGTTTAAACTGTCAGTTCTATTTGTTATTGGATGAGGTTTGTATTCTGATTAGTGATGTGTTAGTCTATTTTTCTTTCCAGGCTGCACATATTTGCTTTTCTGCATTAAACAGAATTATAGTGGCGCTGTCCAGTGCTGAACCTGTTTATAAAGCACAGATAGCTGCAGCATTGTAGTTGTAGTATTGTATATATTCTTGAGGAGGTTCTGTTTTTGCTGGCATTTGTTTGTTTGTTTGTCTGTGTCCAACATAACTCAAAAAAGTTTGGATGGATTTTGATGAAATTTTCAGAATTTGTTGCCAATGGCACAAGGAAGAAATGATTAACTTTTGGGGGTGATCCGGAA
>JAPSES010041258.1:0-12284 GCA_029822895.1 Maxillicosta whitleyi
GAACAAAAGACTAATAAAAGTGGGTTTAGATCGACGTATAAGCAGATGACCTACTCTGTTCCGTTTTTGTTTTGTTTTGTTTGGGTGGAAGGGTGGGGAGGGTTTTTGTGGATTGTGTATGATGATATTGTCATTTGTGTGCTACTGTTGTACATAATTCACTGTTTTTTTCTGTTGCATTAAAAAAAAAAATATTGGAGAATAGTGTGAACCTGTATATTGAAACCTGTTACACAAGTCTCCAATAAAAAAACCTTATTGGGAAAAAATAATTGGGTTTTGATAAATATGAGCCCTTTAATGTAAGCTCCTAGAATTACTTTTAGCCTATCAGCTTCTAAACCATCGAGTTCTTCTTCTATTCTGTATTGTTTTGCTTTGCAGGGGATATTTTCTGACTCTTTTTTTTTATTTTCCGTCTTGCAAATTGTTTCTGTTTTTGGAAAGCCTCATCATTAGTCCTGTTGACTAACTGTGGCTCTTTGACAGTTCTTTATGTTAATTAATGAACACTATCCCAATACATGAAATGGAAGGTATGTGTGTGGGTTAGTGTGTTTTCTTTTGGTACACAGTGTATTGTAGACAGGTGGATGCACTGCTCTAGTTTAGGATAGTTCAAGAGGGAAGGAGAGGATTTCATTGGCCGGACAATTTTCCCTCACACAATTTTTTTTTTCCAAAGGAGGATTTAGCATTTCACGAGATAGATCTGTTTATATAAATTTCTGTGCAAATTGTTTGGAAGAGAAACTGTGCTTGGCATGAGACTGCTTTACATCAACACGTGTTCCTTATTTTGTTTATTATCTGCAAAGCTCACACAGTGTCCTATGGGTTTATGAATGCATTCCAATTTCCACCCTCAAAACAATGCACTTTATCTCCAAAGGTCCACAGGTTATCAATAATGTTCTTGTACAACACAGTCAAAAGGCTTGTTAACCATCTGCAGTGACCCTGAAAACATGGTTGATACACTGGAGATCTTGAAAATGTAAGAATGCCACTACATTAACAGCAACAAATAACAATAAACAATAGGCACTTCCCCAAATGTGGCTCTGATGTGAAAGTGTTTTACATATTCAGGTGAATTAATAATACAGTATCGGACCAGGTAGTATTAATAACAAAATGCAGATGTATGTGCTGAATTATTCTGTGGTTTTGTGCTGACAAAAGTTAGTCCCTGAACTGCACTGGCTTGTCACCGACTACTTGTCACTGTGATGGTTTATCGTCGTCTTCCTGTCAGGTGACATTTGGCCATGCCATAATCTCCTCAGTAGCATGTCTGGATTGTCATCTCAGGGCCAACACATTAAAAAGCTGTTCTTTATCATTTTCTTCACCCACCATGTGCATGGGAGAATACTGTGACATTCAGATTTCACCGCTATTGTCAAACAAATGCTGCATTTTTATGGATGGATGTGATGGATCGTCTTCTCAGGCTTTGTTGTGACAGAGCAAAGAAACACGACATTCAGTGCGAAAGCCAGCGAGTCATCCAGCTGTGTCATTTCTGCGCTGCTTAAAAGCTATTGTACACGCCAAGAAATAAAGGTTAAAAAATTGGTGTGATGACAGTAAAATATCATTATTAGAAGAACTTTGAATTGCATGCCTTCAGCAGTTTTCCTGTTTTAATCATGTTCTACCTGAGGTTTTTGACCTGCGATAGATGCGGATCAACCATGTGTATTCAAAGGTTGTTCTGTGTGTTCAGTGACCTGTGTGATAATGTTAAATCTGGAGGCCAGGATTGGTCAGTTGGTAAAAAGCAGTCAATGAAATAGTAGCAAATCTCTGCCTTGTAGTTACCCGAAATGTTCGTCCATAATCCTGTATCTCTTCTTCATAAAGGAACAAATCAAATGTCATTTATTTTGAAGCTCTCTATTACCATTAAATTTAATGAGGAATAAAATCAGTGTTCTATGTTTAAAGGCCAGTAACTTCATGACTGTTCTGACTCATAGGATTTTGTTATTTTTTTTTGCCATTAGTCAACTGTCTCCATACAACAAACTCCTTCCCTTGTCAACCTGGAAGACCTCCTTGCTACATGAATTACCAATAGCCTCCAAACCAGCAATGACTCGCTGAAAATGGCAGTGTTTGTTATATTTTTTTTATTGTTATTAATGGAGGCCTGCTTGGTTCTCCCAAAACATCTTTAGTGTGTTTTTGTCATAGTTTATTTAAAGGAATACATATGAGTTAGGCAGTGGTCGTCCTATTCCACATTGTTCTCCAGTGCTGAAACAGGTGGATGTAGGTCTGGAAATGTGACACTTTAAATAATATTTTTCACACCTTAGTACAAGTCCAATACCAAATACATGTTTACTTTCTATTGTATATTTTTCATGTAGTACCTTGTACTTTCCCATATAGACTACACTTCCCATCAAGTACATTTCGGCTTTCATTGCATTTTGTAAATACACTTAAGAACATGACATCCCTGCACCCTGGTTATTCCGTACACATCGGTTGCTTTGTGGACAGTGTGGTGATTGTTGTGTTGAAGTCTTTTCCGTTTGAATGCAAGGGAAGGATTATGGCATTACTAACGCCTAGTTACTCTCACCCCTTATCCATTAGAAGAATGTTGCAAACTATCTTCTTTGGAAAGCAGCAAAAGCGTTCTTGACATTTTGCTAGACATCTCTAGATGACATCGTCTACTAATTTCCATGTTCATGGCATCATCGTCTAAGTACTATAAAAAAACATGCAGCCTTGGACTAAAAAAACACTCTCTCATTAGTTATTTAGAATAGAGGCAAAGACTTTTAGAGAGGACATGGAGTTCCCTAGCAAGCAGAGAAGATCAGTGATTGGTCGTTAGATACGTCCATTTACAGCTCCTTCATGTGCTTTACTGGATGCTGATTGGTTGTAAGTGGTTGACTATGTGCATTTAACAAACTCAAGTGTCATTGAGTACATGAGGTTGTATATATATGTTGCCAGATCCAGAGAGAAAATCCCAAAACTTGGTAATAATCTATTAAAAGTTTCTGCATTTTTAATGTTATTTTTTTTTTTTTACAAGATCAAAAGTATTATCCCCATGTGCGACTGAAGATTAGTTCATTCCTCTGTGTGATGGGTGACAAGCGCCTGTCATGTATAAGCCATCCAAAAAGCATAGGTGCTTTATTTTTATCCAGACCACCTTCCCCTTGCCTGTTCAGTCTGGATCGTGGTCTGAAGGAGATTTCACATCCATAGATTTTGTTTGGATCAAACAGAAAAGTCCAAAAGAACAATTTAAGCTTAAAATTAGTTCTAAATAGCTGCATTGTTTTCTACACTGTTATCTCAAGACTGTGCACCTATTGAAGAATACTGTCTATTATCATTCTGATGGCATTGTTAGAATTCCTCTCATTCTTTAAAGGGTGTCAGGGTGAATGTGTGTTTGAAAACTTTGTCCTTGAATGGTCTTTGAGCGTGTTGTACAGACTGTAAAACCATCAGACAGCTGTGATTTCAGGCTGTATTTATGAAAAAAGAAGGCCTTTCTTCCACAAGCTTGAGAAAGCAGTTCATGCACACTAGTCAGACAAGGTCAAGTAAAACCTCAAATAAGGTTGAGATCATTGAAAAGGTTTGGTATTGTATCATTTCTTTTCTGGCCACAACACATCTTACAGATGAAGACAATGGACACGCAGTTTCAGGGCCAGTTTGCTCCGACATTCATGATCTTTTTGATTTTACACAAGAAACATGGCAGTCATACTGTAGCTGTGTGCAGACATTAATGGTATTGAAAGTTGAAAGTTGGTTAAAACCGTCCTAGTTTTACAAATCCCCAATGCTGGTCAGACACTTGTGTGAATTGGGAATGGCTTCACATACTCATATCACTGTCAGAAGGAATTTCAGATTTTACTCTATGATCTGACAAGTGCTTTGAAGAATGTTGAGGCCTAAGGTGCAATTCCATCGACTAAATAACATGTCACTCGTCTCACCTCTTAGCATATATGTAGTTTAATCTGTTGAGACATTTTCAACCTTATTTTTAATTTTATTATTTATTTTAGCAGGAAGAAACTACATTGGAATGATTAACACTAAGTCTAAACACTTACGTCTGACACTATGAGGGCAGTGAAAACAGTGAAACAGCATAAAAAGTAATTCAACATACCTAATACAAATATACAACTTTAATTAAAAAACAATCAATTTTCAAAAATAGACAATTTAAAAAAGTATAATTTTATGAAAGCAACTGAGCATGAATGACAAGTTTATTTCTTCTATTTCTTTCTTTTGTTGGTATAGAAAACCCTAAACAGAACTTGGATAGCAGTCACCATCATGAAGATAAAATGATAATTAGTGCTTCATATAGACCAATGATAAAATGATATTGAGCATATTTAAATGATCAGCAATGGTATTTATTAATTATGTATTATGCCTTGATGTTGGTGTTGGTTACATTTACTGAATAATATCCTATCAAGACCAAAATTATGAGTGATTTATTAACTATTACTTGATTCATTATTTTTTACCATCCTTTCAGTTTAGAAAACTGACAAATAGAAACTGTCAAAAATGTAACAATTTGTACTTTGCCAGCTTTTCAATTAATTTTGGCAAAGTTTTGTTTTGGATTTATCCTGAAGATTAATGAAGTTGAAATTTTTCTGTGAATCTGAATTGGTTCTGTCTGCCATCCATCCATCCATCCATCCATCCATCCAACATATTTACATTGACCCATGTTATTTTAGCTTGAGCTCTACAGTTTTTTGTAGTTTATATGTCTGAGTCCTTCTCATTTACATTAAACAAGATTCACAACCATTACCATATCTGAGATGGTTAAATGTGTCCAATTGTTCAGAAATGTGCTGACTTGAATCTGCACAAAATGATGTAAAGCTGCCATCATAAAACAGCCAGTATCTAGTATATTATTTTGTACTTCAGTCAACAACAGTAGTATCTCAAGCCAATATCTCAGATATACAGATTAAATGCATTTTATATCATTTTTGGTTGCGGAACAGTAATTTGCACCAAATCAGTGAAATAACATTACCATATTGCGCTAGCTCAACATCAAATTATCAGCATAGCAAAGACTAAAGTCCCATTAAAAGTCAATCCATTTTATAATTGTATTTATCTTGACTATGAAGCAGCGTATGCAGGCTCTGTTTATCTGACTGTGAACACCTTAATCTGTTACCTTAACTAATCACATTGTTTGTATGCGTGTGAAGGGAATATATTTCTGTGTGTTCAGGCTCTGCTTCGGCTGACTGTGGCTGCTGGCCTCACACAGTCAGCTAATTTCAGCCGAGCCTATTTTTAGCTCAGTGTGATTGAAATAGGGTCCTGAGGGGGCCGAGAGCTGAGAGAATATTGAAGGGAGGAGGGGGCTGTGGGTCGCCTTGGTCTGAAAAGGGAAATCGCAGTTTGGTAGTGTTGCTGAAAAAAAAAAGTCTGTTTGTGGAGAGGATCATGTTGAGGCAGTTATAGTGCACAGGCAGCCGCTGGATCACACAGAGTCATGCAATACACGGCTCACAGCAGAAAGTAGATTAGGATATACAGTACATTCACTTCTCCTATAAGCACAAACCCTCGCGTTACGAAAAATACACAGACACACAAATGGCGGTGAAAGCAGAACTTGTGTCGTGATTTCTGTCAGCTGTGAACGTGCTTCTCCATCACTGTGGACGGTTTTCTACAGATTTCAATGTGTCGCCGTTGATATATACTGTTAAAGATACATAAGAAGCAGCTAGAGATAGCATTCACATGTAATGGAGTACAATTACACAGCATTTGCTCCAACACAATGCGATTTAATTCAATACAGTGGTACAGTAGGACAGTACAGTAGGATACAATGGAAGTCACTATGGTTCATATGGACAAAAGTATTTGGACACATTGAATTCAGATGTTTCATTGCTGACTGGAGGCTAATGTCAGAAGTTTGGATTGCAATACATATTATTGTAGTAAATATTTGAGTTTTGTCATTGTCGTCATCTTTAAAATACTTTTATGTGATTCTATGCAGTGTTGGTTTTCAAATATTTGTCATTTTCTGACCATTAATAGCACTGGGTTACAAAAATAAATAAATAAATTGGAAGTTGTCTATGGTTTTTCAACTGAATTAGGAACATTTTACACCGCTGAATCCAAAAATGACATCCATTTTTGTCAATGAGGTCAGGTTTTGATGTTTGATGATGTTTTGATGAATTTGATTTTGAAAAATCCAATCTTCTGACTAAATGGATTACATTTTTGTGTCATTTTCAGTAGATTTTTGTTAATGTTTCTCCTCCAAAAAAGGTTGTAGAACAAAAAAAAAAAAAAAATGTTTTCTAAGAGAATGTATTAATTAAATGTTACAAACTTCAATGACATGGAAGTACCCGTACATGTTAACAAAAACGTCAAAAAACAAATATGGAGCTTAGTTTAGAAGGTTGATCTGTTTGAGCAAAACCAATGTGATTTTTGGATTCAGCACATCAAAATGATCCTAAATCAGCTAAAAAAAAAAACTTAAATAATAAATTTGGTGTTGACTAGTGTAATCATTATACATGATAAGTAACTGGCTGTTTTCTTGAACTCTCAGGGGAGGATGTGTTATATATTATATATTCAGGGGTAGACAATGAGGGAAATTTGCCATTGGTTCGTACACTGGCCCCACTATCAAAACCACTGGCCCAGGTCAACAGGTCAGGTATTGATCCCAATGCATGAAGTAATTGTGATTGAGTTGTTAAGCTTTACTGATGCCCATATGATATTAGCATGATGTAGCACACGCCATTGACGCTAACCTATAAAAATAGCTGTTAAACAGTACTTGGTCATTCGAACGATAAAAATGAAAACATTTGATTATCGCCAACGGCACTGAAAATTTCTGTTACACCTTCAATAAATGGCAAAAGTCCCAGTATAGGATCGCTTTAAATCTTTAAGTTATACATTTCCTGAATAGTTATCAGTTTCTCTTGGCCACATAGGTTTCACACACATTAACTTTTCTCTGACTTACTTGTCTACATATGTAAGCATTGATCTGCACAGCTCACAGTAAACCTCTCCTTTTTTTTCATTATAGCCCAGCCAATTCCAGCGGTCTCACCACTGGGGCTGAAACTCTCTCTCCCTTTTCTTTTCATATTCTCTTTCGCTTTCCCTCAACTCCTCTGGTGACTTACTCTTCTTTGCCTTCTCTTTTTTACCCGGCGATTGACCGGGTGCTGGGAGTTTCAGAAACATATAGCCCAGCAGCCTAGCTTAATAGGTAGGTACTGAGATTCCCTCTCATCTATCAGCAGCTGAGCAGCAGTGTGTATGCAGGTTGCGCACGTTCACATGGTGCAGACAGAGCGCGTTCACATGGAGCAGACGGAGAGGAGTCTGCTCTAAGGCTGTCGGTTGTACGGGATCACGTAACGTGTTAGCGGTGGTTACCTAGACGATTTAACAGAAACCAAAACACAGAACTACAGTGAATTAATGTGAAATTAGATTATTTTTTTAATGAAGGCATTATTTTTACTGGCCTCACCGGGCCAGTGGTTGGAGTGATCTGGTGGCCCTGACGGTTTCAAAAGTACAGGCCATTTATATTGACCCCTGTTATATAGTAGAGTAGTTTAATTAAAACATCTAACTTAATTATTTTCCCCTCTTCTCATTGTCATCTCATTCATTCTATAATTTATTCATTCATTTTCATTATTGATAGACAAAAAAAATAACTGTCACCATTTTCATTGCTGCTGCCATGTTTTGCATTTCTTTTAATTTCATAATCCACAACTGTCAGTACTTAGTACAAGGTGGAACCATCAAATGGAATATCAAGGTTTTTTGCAATCAGGATATCGTCATATCCAGGATGCTGAAATCAGTGTGCAATAACTAAATGCACACGCACATAGATGGT
Organism: Maxillicosta whitleyi; assembly: GCA_029822895.1. Lineage (NCBI taxonomy): Eukaryota > Metazoa > Chordata > Actinopteri > Perciformes > Neosebastidae > Maxillicosta > Maxillicosta whitleyi. The sequence continues at coordinate 7,982 of JAPSES010041258.1, forward strand.
GTACTTCAAAAATCCCAGAATCTCCAGGATACCGATCTGCTGATGTGTAAACACAGTCATGAACTCCAAACACTGGAGAACACTGGCCTCAGGCTATGTGGAAAATAAAAAGACAGACTGCTTCCTTTCACTGTGTAGAAGTGAAGACTAATTGTTGAAGCTAATTGATTTATTATTCGGGTCTAGTATGAGCTCTAATGAATGGCCTTCTACTTTTGATTGTGGTGAATGAGGTGATGTGTACGACTCTGTATTGATGTTTCAACAGCAGTGGAGTGTTGTGGATCTGAAACCTGTTGCTTTTTTCCCAGTGGGATTTGTTGGGCATAATTAAAAAAGTAAAGTAGCAGCAGCCTCATCTTCCTACAAGCAAAAGAAACAAAAACACACAAACAAACAAACAAAACCTTGAACAGGAAAACACACTTTGATATAAGTTGCCTCCAAACAGTGTCTCATACAAGGAATCAGAATGATCTCAGTCAATCAATTCAAATGAGATTCATATCAGCATGCTGTTGCTTTCATTTTGTTGCCAGTGCATTAGGACTCTGTCTCGTTGCCTCCATTGGAGCTGCTGTTGTTCATCCAGATCCAAAACAGATCGGCTTCACTGTTTCCTTTCCAGGAAAGATAAACAGAGGGGAAAATAAGGGGGCTGTCAGAATTCCAATGAGCAGCCCTTGCATCAGTCCGGCTTTAATAAGTACTCAATCACAAAGATGAGCTGACTCTGTCTGCTGAGAAGTTTAATGTATCTGTTTTTACAATATTAGATGAACTCTATGGATGAGGACTTAGTAATGAGTAGAGTTGAGTGGATAACTGAATCATGTTTTCTGAGTGTAGGGTTTCATACTGAATTGGTTCATTTTTTAATATTTATTTATTGCTTTTCATAATTTCCCATTGACAAGTACATCTTAGGCACATACAGATATTCACATACACAATGTGCATTCTTTACAAGTGTACTGTAAGCTCATTTTCTCAAGATTGCATTTCTAATATATCTCTTCTCAACCATCAGTGGAAGGAGCAGTTGAAATAAAGTAACAGAAAGAACATAAAAAAGCAGGTTTTAAATAATAAACATTTGGGAGTCATCATGTAGCTGTGATTGTTCATTTACATAAAATAAAACCAGGCCTCTTGATTGTCTTATGTCTAACCCATTTTTCCCAACATGAAGCAAAAAGTTGTAGTCTATGATGTACCAATTCAATTATTTTCTCCATTTTGTAAATGTCTATTGTTATGTCCCTCCATGCTGACAAGGATGGTTTGTCATAAGTTAACCAATTTCTAGTCCCTGTTTTTTTTTTTTTTTTTTTACTGCCAACTACATTAACTATATATTTGTCTTTCTTCCCCCACTCTTGTGGCATACACATAGAATATAGAGGTTTGATATTGAAGGGAACGGCACATTTTAAAATGTTTGTCGTAGGGTATTGTGAATGTCTCTCCAAAATTGTTCATCAGCATCACAGTCCCACATTATATGGTAATGATATGCATGGTGGTTTTCACAGTTCCTCCAACAGACTGGAGGAGTTCTGTCATAGTGAGTGAATGTTTTCAAAAGTTCATGAAGAGATCCACTTCTGTTATGTCTCAAGAAATGACATAAACTGAAACAAATTTTAGAGTCAAAGAAAGTGACAAAGTGAAAAAATAACCAAAATAAATAAATCTACAGTTGTTTTCACCTGTGGATGCAGCTCTAAATGAAAAGAATAGAGTTTGGTAATGAAATCACAGTGTTTCTACTTCTTCAGTGTTATTGTGACTAGATGTCAAAATAACCAGATATGAGTTTAGTTTAAAGGAGATAACTTGATCATGACATAAGACAGATGTGTGTAACCAATGAGGTTTACACTTGTGTGATGCATTTTGTGGATTTATGGGTGTTGATTTGTTTTTAAGTCTTTTAAGTGTGTTCTGGTACGTGACTTCCTGCTGTTCAAGGTTTAGGGTTATCAATATTACATGTAACCCCTTCAAAGAGACACCAGAGTACAAAACAACACCCATACTCACCTTTTGTAACTCACACAAATTAACAGAAATAATAATATAAATAAAAATAAAAATAGATGTAATCATTCATCATCATCATTCATCATTTGATGATTCTGTTGGCTTTCTGTAAATTGGCTTCAGAGTCTGGTTTTGACCAGCTCTATATGTAAAGTGTCACAAGATAACTTTTAGCGCCAAATAAAAATAAATAGATTTTTGATTTTGATGTTATCTCTGAGCATTTAACTCAATTATTTAATACACAAGTCTTGATCAAACTAACTATAAAAATCCCTAGACAGTTTCAGTTACAATTTAATCCATAATGTCAGAAATTGTATATGAAGTGTTGTTAGTGAAGTGTCTGAGTGTCCAAAAAAGTGCTATATAAGTGTGATTTATTACAATCAGAGCCACATTCCACAAATATCACAAATTTGTAAACGTCCTATTGGTACATATTAATCAGGGAAACAGTATAACTGGTTTAAATCTGAAAGTTGTGCTGCAGTTCATACAAATGTAAAATGCATCAGAATAGGAACAAGTGCAGCTTGGTAAGGTGTTTTCCATGTTACCCTCTTAGAACAAAAAGTGCCCTTTCATTTCTCGGTGTCAGTCTTGTATATCAAAGTCAAAACTTAACACAAGGACTGGGAGCACTGGTCCCAGTTCTGTCCATCATTAATGCTCACCAGTGCTTTAACCTGCATTAATATTACACTTTCATGAAGGACTGTTGGAAATGACTTTGTGCTGAACTTGCTCCCGAAGCAGCGCTGTAACTTTCTTGAGTCATTTTAAGGTTGTCAGACTGTTACGCAAGAGAAGCTAAAATATTGCAGTAACAAAAGCAGCTGTGGAGTAGACATGAGGGGACGGGACATTCGTCTACTGGGAGACTGCTTGATTCTTATCCTCCTACATGTCTGACAGAGCTTGGACGGAGACAGTCATTTCAGCTGTCAAACATGCTGAGCAACGCCCAATTTCATCTTCATAATTTATTGAAAAACAAACAAGATGAAGACGAGCCTTGAAGACGAGTCAGCATGATGAAACTTAGTGCTACTGACAGAAATCACCTTGGACAAATGCTCCAAGTGTGCTCTGGCTTTCAAGCAGGTCAGGTCTTGTACTGTTTAGAACATAGACCGCACATTCATAGGTTGAAAACGTTTTTTGGACAACCCATACGTTTGTCATATATTGCATTATGAATCACTCCTCAATTAACTCTGACAAGTATTGTTCTATTGTCCAAACCCTCATGTTCCCTTCTGCACATGCTCTGTCCCATCGAGGTCTAAACTGGATTTTTCAAAGGCATGACATGTTAAAACTATCAAGAATTTAGTTTTATTTTTTATTTTTAACAATAAACCAAAAAAAAAAAAAAAAACAACAACTGCTGATGCTGCTAATATTTCATGATGAATGAACCTTCATGTAAATTAATGTAGGATACACTAGTTATGTGCGAGTTGATGCCAGTAACCATCCAATCCCAGCTCATTCTCACTCGTCTGGTGGTGTATTTAAATTATACGCCCTGTTTCTGTCCTACACAGCTCATATATTAATCTTAAATGGTCAAGGCCGATGACCATCCTCCAAGAGTCATGGTCTGCTTGAGGTTTCTGCCCATTCAAAGGATGTTTTTCCTCAGCAATGTCACTAGGGGTTTGGTCCTGGAGGATTCCGTTGGTTCCATTAATTGGACAGAGTTGTTGCAATGCTATATATATATAAAAAAAAAAAAAAAAAAAAAAACAAAAAAAAAAAATTGATTGAGTGTATTTGATTAAATGTGGTGTCCAATCCTGGTCCTTGAGCATCAGTATCCTGCATGTTTTAGATGTTTCCCTCTTCCAGCACGTCTGACAGTCATTATCAAGCTTCTGCAGAGCTTGATGATAGTTATTATTTGAATGATGTGTGTTCGAAGAGGGATGCATCTAAAACGTACAGGATATTGGCCCTCGAGGATCAGGATTGGACGTTCCTGTTATAGGACATTCACACAGCAGATTCATGATTAGCTCAATATGCACTTAGCAAAATATTCAAGAAACACCCAAGAGTGGAGCCATCAGGACCGATTTTAACTGTCTTACCATTTGTCACAATAAATTGTTACCTCCGCCGAGGAGGTTATGTTTTTGCCGGCGTTTGTTTGTCCGTCCGTCTGTCCGTCCGTCTGTCTGTCTGTCTGTCTGTCTGTTAGCAACATAACTCAAAAAGTTATGGACGGATTTTGATGAAATTTTCAGGA
>JAPSES010041269.1:0-12284 GCA_029822895.1 Maxillicosta whitleyi
CGATATTATTAATTTTCAGATCGTTTGATGCCAATATCGTTATCGCGATTTAAATACGATATATTGCACAGCTCTAATATTAACCCATTTTTATTATTATTATTATTAATTATTACTATTTAAATAAGGTCCAAGGGGTGCATCAGGAGTGTGATTATTATGGAAGTAGACAACACAGAACATTAAATAGAATAGTCCATTATGTCATATTCTAAAGTGTTGAAAATTAATAAATGTATACATCTATGCAAAATATTTGAAAATAATGTTAATATTATTTGTATGTTGGAAATATTGTAAAAAAAAAAATTAAAAAATGTGTATGATATTGATAATTTAAAGAAAAAATCTTTAGGTTAAAATTTACTTTTGTTGTCCATTGTTGAAAACTTAGTATTTAGAGGTGATAAAAAACCCAATTATCAGGTTGTAAAATAGAGGGTTTAAGGTTCACACCGAGTACATTTGAAAACGAAAATGTCAAAGGAACTTGACTTTTGAGAACTTTGGAATTCTTGCAAAAACAGACATTTTTTATCCATCTCTGGACAAAAAAAATTAAAGAATATTTGAGAGTAAATTTCGCCCTTTGAATATGTTTAGGTGGCATTACGACCTTTCCAATTATGTGTAATATATATAATACATTTGTCTTAATACTTGCCTGGTTCAAAAGTTTTAAGTTCAATGAATCCTCACACAATTGTTCTGTGCATTGTATATTTTTAACAAATTCACTCTAAAGGACAACCCAGTGGCTGTTTTTGTTTTTTTTTAAATAATGTTGCAGTTTAATCACAGTTTGTGCCACTCGGTGTGTGAACAGTCCAACCTCCACCCTGCACCTGCTGCGACACCACAGAGTTCATCTGCCAACACCAACACAGCCAGCATCTTAAAACCCTGAGACAGGCCGGTTTAGACGGAGCTGACCCTTTAAGGAGCTGCATAATGAAGAGGACAGACACAAACATGCATGTGAGCACCAGGTGTTGTCTCTATGCCCGGAAGGAATTCTCAGCACACCTTTTCTCTGCAATTCAACCTCACTCACAGGTCAAGGCTAAGCAACAGCAGGTTCAACGTGTGTGCAGGTTTTAATATGGTTAGTGTATGGTTGTGTTCAGAATCTGAATCTCTTGGTCATTGTACAAGAAAATTGAAGTAGAGCCCTCCAGTTTCTCAAGAATTCAAGGCAACAACAAATAACAGTAAGAAAGCACACGTTATTTACATTACAAAAAAAAAATAAAAGTATTGCAACTAGGAATGTTTGCATTTAAAAAATAATGAAGCGGTGCAAAATAACAACATAGGACCAGTGGCCCTGTGGCTCATGTTCTATCAAGACTCAGTAGCACGCTGAATTTGTGAGGTAGTCAGGTTCTGCCGCTGTGTTAGAGTCCTGTGGTCTGGATGAAGCAGATCAACGAGACCAACAGAAGTGGGCGGTACTTTCACTGTGAGGAGAACTCAACTAAATAAATCAACATCCATACATGACTTCCTAGCAGTGCTCATTAGTAACTATACTGATATCTCCAAGATTTCCGTTGTATAAGCCATCAAAATATAGCTCATTGTAAGTAAAGGCAAATTCATAATACTGTAAAAATCTGTAAAAATCCCAATTTCTATACATTGTGAACAAACGTTGTAGACATTGTCCCAAGGAAACTACTTAAAGAGTTTGGAAATGAATCTGACCAGTTTCAGAGAAGAAGATTGTTGAAATCTAGACATTGGTGACACTGAGTTTGACCCTTCAAGGTCACTCAAGGTCAACCATCATAGACAAATTAATGTCCATATATGACTTCCTATCAGTGCTTAATGCAACTATACTGATATCTCCAATTATGTCCATTGTATAAGCCATTAAATGTGACCCATGTAAGTAAAAGCAAATTTGTAATACTTCAAAACATTCATTCATTCATTTTCTGAACCTGCTTTATCCTCACTAGTCACTGGAGTCTATCCCAGATACTTATGGGCGAAGGCGGTGTACACCCTGGACATGTGACCAGTTTTTCACAGGGCTGAACATATAAAGACGATCACTCTCACATTCACACCTATGGGTAAATTAGACGAACTGTTTAACTCGTCAGTGTATGTGTTCGGATGGTGGGAGGAAACCAGAGTACCTGAAAAGAACTACGCAGACATGGGAAGAACATGCAACCTCCACACAGTATCATCATAGATTAAGAAATCCAATTTTCTGAAAATTGTGAACAAACTTTGTAGAAATTGTCCTAAGGAAGCTACATAAAACTCTTTTTATTATTATTAATCCAACCAGTAGTTTTTGGAGACCATTGACATCTAGACACTGTGTTTGATCCTTCAAGGTCCTGGACCCAAATAAAAGTCCAAGTACCATCAGTCCTCAGTAGTAACTGTATTGATATCTTTACCCATTTCCATGTTATAAGCCATTGAAATATGGCCCATTATAACTAAATAAATTTTTTTTAAAATTCTGAAAACTGTGAACACTACTTACATTGTCCCAAGAAAGCAACATATAAAATGTAAAATTAATATGACCAGTAATCGTCAGAGAAGATGTTTGAAGACATTGCTAATGGAGGCGTTGACAAACCTAGCTCATGGCCAATCAGCCAATGAGCTGAAAATGATCTGATTCTACAAATGATGTTTGGCTTTAAGTTACATAATTTGAAGAATAGAAACGACAGATTGCGGTTTGGAGGTGCTGCGATGGAGTCAGATTGTCACCTGTGCCGTTGCCAAGAAATGAGCAGAGACTTCCAGATGTCACTGTACCTGCTCAGACTAACCTTCACTTATTATGCCAAGATGGTGATCTGCTAGTTTTACCCAGCACACAGACACACAGTCACCTCAATGTTCATGAAGAAGAATGTCATAGGATGCCGTCAAACACATCTCAGCCACCTGTTCTAAAACCTACCAGATAACTGATGTGAATTTAGTAGGATTTTATCCAAATGGAACATCTAAAATTACTATTGGCCATTATTCACCTGTGTTTTCTCATAGGAAACCACAATGAACTGAACAGACTGGTGCATTTGTAGTGTGTGTGTGTGTGTGTGTGTGTGTGTGTAGGTGTGTGAGAGACAGAGCAGCAAGTGGAGAAGGGCCTTAAGTTAATTAAAGTTAATAGAGTTAATTTATTTTCTAACCTCAGTAACCCTACAATCCGACTGTGTAGAATTAACCTCATGTATCCTCACACTGTTACACATCACATATGCACGCACACACACACGCTGTTTACATACAGAGCAGAGCCTTGAACTTGAACCACAGGCCCTATAAACACAGCGGTCTTTCATGATAATCCCAGGACGTGATCCATCTGAATAGTAATTTAACCTTTGACCTCCCCTCTTTAACTGATCAGGGGTGTGTCACTGTGCTCAGTGGCACTGTCTGGAAGTGCAAAGTAGACAAGGATGTCTCACACACACACACACACACACAACAGAACAAATACTGTATTTATGCAATATGTGGGATGTGATGACATGAGAACAGGTCCTGTCAGACTTTGAATCAAATAATCATATATTCATTAATGCACTTCTATTGTATTTTATTGCCATCGCACTGTTTGTTTTTTTTTTAAACCTCTCAGTATCATTAATTCTGCTGATCTGATGTGACTTGTGCTGCAATATATATGATTCAGACATTTTCATCCATTACAGTATAATATTGGAACTTAAGCTGTTTTTAGTTTACTTTTCATATGTTTTGATCCAACTGTCTTTAAAAAAGGGTCATATTTTCCTAAACCCAGTTTTATTAGTCTTTGGTATATTCATTTGTGTATTTGGGGACCAGGTGCTGCAAAGTTAGCTTCATATTCATTTTGGGAAAAATCGAGTGGATTTCTACAACCTCTTTTAATTCCTGCTTAACCCTTTTATGCAGTACAGCACTTTCTGTTATTGCATTTTAAAGATATGTTTCTTTGCTTCAAATATTAAACATATGGTGTTCAGCTGAATGGACATTTTTTTGTAACTCCATAAAAAATATGTTAATTAAAATACATATATCATTGTTTTTTTCATATCTAAAGAGGAAAAAACACTCAGGAAAAAAGTTCTGATAATTTAAGCATCAGAGGATTAACTTATTATATCTATAACCATTTACCATTCAAGATTCCTGACAGACATTTCTCAGAGAATGGAGAAGCAAGGTTAACAGCCTGGAGGGGGTGGGGTGTGATGTGGCACATCTGCATTTAAAGGGCCAACGCTCAACAAAAACTAGTGGGCTGTTCATCCGTGACCACGCCCCTCTGCATTTATTACAAACAGGAGGCTCAGGAGGTAGAGCGAGTCGTCCAATAATTGAAGGGTCGGCGGCTCCGTCCCAGTCATGTGCTGTTGTGTCCTTGGGAAAGACACTTCACCCTCGTTGCCTCCTGGTGCTTGCATGCGTATGAATGTTGGGTGGTGGTCGGAGGGACCAGAGGTGTGAATTGGCAGCCACACTTCTGTCAGTCTGCCCCAGGGCAACTGTGGATACATATGTAGTTTACCTCCACCGATGAATAATGGATCCACTGCGCCAGTTTTGAGTATGCGTTCATAGAAAAGCACTATATAAACCTAATCCATTATTTATTATTATTATTAGCTACCCAGTCACTCATTATTATTAATAAATGTACACATCGAAAACATTCAGTAACCTTGGCATTCTACCACCACCTGACCTAAATGGACATACACGTTGCTCAGGCGTATCTCAGAAAAGACCTTTGATTCCTTAACTTTGTGAAGCAAAAATGTATCCTTTTAAATAAAACAAGTCATGATGTCCTTCAGTATAAGCATACACAAACTAAATCAAATTGGATCTTCACATTTTTATTGGAAAAAAAAGGAAAAGGTCAAGCAACATTTTGGACCAGGCTGTTGTCCATTTGCTTCCACAGAACTCGCAGTAAGTGCCCGAACAGTTCTTCTTAATACTTTTCCTCCAGCTGATACTGAACGTATCCACTAAGGCTCATGCAGCTGCAGACGGGCTTTGATTCCACAACAGCCTCAGCACAGACCAGCTAGAATCAGCCACTAATTCATGTCAAATTAAACAGTAACTTCTTTGAATACAATAGAATGCCTTTATTGTCATTATACATACAACTAAATTAATTAATTAAATTTGATCAGTTAGTTTCAGTACACCCTATGTTTGCAAAAAAAAGGCTCAAGGTAAAGACGTTTCCGTTCAAAGCACCGTCTCATAATAGTCGCCTCATACATGAGTCTGAACTGAACAACCACTAAACATTTCCATGAACAGCAGAGTGCATAAGCTTCTCAGTCACTAATTTTGTCATCAAAACAAGAATAACTTTCACTCCAGTATTCTAAAATTGTCCATAGGTTTTCTTTCCAAGACAAGCATGAGTTTGGGGTGTCAACTTTGACTAAATAACCTTAACCTAAAAGCCTAAACTGACGATCCATATGAAAGTCACCACGTTTTTGATTAAGGAGTCACTGTCGGGTATGTTTTGCTTTTACCGATTTAAGCCGTGGTGGCATTCTGGGAAATCAGAGTGACTGCCTGATGAGGATTTACTGTCACAAAGTTAAAATTAAGTCATGTCAGGATGAATCTGAGGGGATGGGAAGGGAAATTCTTGCTTTTACTTACAGCTTCAGTGTGTGTCTATTATACGTGCTATCCCAAAGTACCGATCATATGGCACAATAACAGTGACAGTATTAACTCTAAGGCTGGTACAATACCATTAGCCTCACTGACACTGTTCTTAAAATGTAACTTTAACTAATTCTGAGTCCAACTCCACCCTCTACATCAGTGGTTCCAAATCGTTTCCACTCAATACCCAAAAGAGAAGTTTGTTATTTCCTCAGGGCCAAAATTTACTCTCTGAAAGTCTCTTTTTATATTGATTTGGTCATTCTTTTTTAAATTATTTTTTATCTCACAACTGAATCCTCTACATTGTTACAAGGATTTGTTGATGTCACCATTGTTCTGTTTTAAGTAGCAAAACTATGAGCATATACTGCGTTTTCACCTGACATTTGTTGACCCCCCCAAAAAAAAACAAACAATACATAAATAAATAAATAAAAATCAGTAAATAAGTCCAGAACCCATTACATCAGAAAGACACTGAATATTCAGGTTTGGAAGTGTGTAAATCAGGGCAAATCACAAAAGGGAAGGCAAAAGTTCATATAGATTCTAATAAGCATAAAGCTTCAGCCTACTCCTTTTAAGTATGACTGTACAAATTAATTATACATATGCGGACTGATAAAAATCTTTTTACCCATTTTTTTAAAATTACTACTTAACCTTTATTTAACCAGATAAAATCCCACAGAGATTGATATCTCTTTTACAACAGTGACCTCGCAAAGAGGTCAAATCCATCAGATACAACACAAGTAAAGATACAAGAATTCAATTTCAGTCTATATTATCTACCTGGGCAGTCATTAAGCTAATGACCACCCTGATCCTAGAGTCCAAAATCGTATTTATCTGAGCGGCAACTTTGCAATAAGGAAGAAAAACAAAAACAAAACTTGAGGTAAGCAGTAAGACTCTAATGTCAGTCATCTCCTCACTGCTGAAAATCCATCCAACCTGCTTATTTACACATCAGTCTAATCCGTCTGTCTGTCTGTCTGTCTGTCTATAGGCCGCTGCCACTTACATCATTAATATCAGAAGTAAACAGATATGCCGCTATATTGGAAGACAAGAGTGGGAGGCAACAGGGTGACAGACTGTGTTTTTAGCAGTTGCTTTATCAGTGATAAGATATTTCAAATGGGTTATCGGTGACAATTTATCATTTCTATACAGTACACTGTTTTCTAACTCTGAACCCTGCTCAAAGGAAATGCTGAGAAACCTGCTGTGATTGATGGGTTTGACCCTTACACGTACTGAGTGGGAGCAGGAAGACCTAAAATTAATAATATATATGTACCACTACACAGAGTAGACCTACGGGTCACCTGTTGCGGTTCTTGACTCGTGGTTCTTGGCACTGCCCAGACACAGAGGCCGCTTGGTGCTGGTGTCCTGTCAATCCACAAAACTGGACACAGGCAAGAGCCACACCCAGCCCCATTTGAGCCTTGGAGCTCGGTGTCCAGCCCCAGTTGGCCCTTGCATCCAAACTCTGAGTCCAGAACCTCAATATTTACCGAACCAGGATAACCTGTACCATCCCTATGGTTCACCACTTTTACCGGTTATATGCAATATTCAACCGACTGATCACTGTAGGTCTACTACCATACTTGGCACTCACCTTTCTGGCTTGCCTTCTAATATGGCTGCGTAAAGATAAATCACATGACCCTGATGTCATATGGCAGCAGTAGATGTATATAGCTGTATGGTGCATTTCTGTTGGTTGTTAAATAGACAGTTTTTTCATCTTTATTCTAGGACAGAACAAAATTGTGTGATGGGGAACTTTCTTCATGCACTTTAAAGAAGCCTTGAGGTAACGCGCGTGCACACACACACACACCAGCTTATCCCATGCTAGGCCTATTAATATTTTTCACAGGGCAGAATTCCTTTCAGTTAATTAGTAGCCTCCAAGTAAAATCAGAAAAGTCATGTGTGATATGTGCACGGTAGATTGGAATACATCTCGTGTTATGAACATTACCAGTAACACAAACTACCAAGTAAACATTGGAGTCACTCAAAAAAAAAACACCAATATGCTAAAAATAAATAAATAAATGAATAAATCCAAAAACATATCGCTATGAGGTTCATGGTTGGACTACAACACAAGAATCATACTTTTAACATAACACAAAGACAAAACAAGGATGGATAAATATTCACAAGCAACAATCAGACAAGCAACATGCAGTACAGAAATATCCTTCATTACATTAGCAAAGAGTTAAATCAGAGAAATCCACAGTGGGATGTTTAAACAACAGGAGAGCAAATCGACAGTAAACACAAACACAAACCAGGGTTGAGTTTGACTTACATTTTTGGCGTTGTATTCCAGTGTCCTCTCTGTCATGGGTGAATTGTTCCATATCCATTGTTTAACAAATGCCATTGCACTTCTGGTGTGTCCTTTGCAGACACAGCTCCTTGAATGATGACTCCCAACTTGCTAGATATTTATAAAGTGCTGTCAACATATAAGCAACACCAAAACTCACCAATATATCTTCACTTAACATGACTGGTTTGTTTTGTTGTCTTATTTCTGCTCCTATTCCTGACTGTGCTCTCACAGTGTGCAGTGGCCTTACACTGTTCAATCATTAGTTTTAAGTAAATGAGCTTCAGCTGTGAACGTTTGAGGAGCCACACCCTTTGCACAATAACTGCAGTACCACCTTTGACCGCACACATTGATTGGCATTGAAAAGCTGTTGTAACCCAGAGGGGCGCTGTTTCGCTCATACAAGGATGAAGGGGATCAGGTCACGTTACATGGATCTCATATGGAAAGAACAAATGATTAATCCTATCCATTAAGAAGACATGGGTTGTTGTTTTTTGTTTTTCTTTTTTATCGACAGTGTAATAAAACTGTAAAACAAACAAACAAACAAACAAACAAACAAAAAAAAAAGTCAGGCCATATTACAATTATATAGATCCAAGCAACAGTCTGGGTTCTGTACAGCCAAGATGTTGATCAAAATTAGTTTTATCTGAATCTCAATTGTATGTATTTATTCATTTGCTTATTATATTTACATTTAACACTTTACATGTTAACCTGTGCAAACATCTGTTTTTTTGTTAGGAATTAAATAACTTTACAAATTTTTGCTCAGACAATAAGTCACAATAAAATCTCACAAAATTGTATTACATATAAATAAAATATTGAAATGATGGCACTGTTCAACAATGATTCTGCTACTGTGGCAAAAAAAAAAAAAAAACACTACCTAAAACCTAAATCAGGTTGGTTGATTCAAAATCTGAAAGCACAATTTCTTTAGTGCATCACAATCTTGAATTATGCACTAGTCAGTATAAATAGTAATCAGCTGTATGTCATTCTTGTGTGATAGTTATATCAATTGAAAGTAATACAAAATTTTGTTGTAGTCCAAAGTGATGCAAAGCTGAAAGTGAATGGGACCCAGACTGGTCCTGACACGGGTGATCGTGTATTCCTCTCAAAGCTCAGCACTAGGGTAAACATCTTGGGATGGAATTTATACAAGTGGTGCAACATTTTCTGGGCAATGATAGACCCCCAAATTATGATTTACTAGTTGAGGACATGTAAAAGCATATGAACAGATGGGCTGCAGAAGGTCGCTCAAAATTCATTTCCTCCAATTGTGCCTTCATTTTTTCCACTCATTTGCGTGATGTCAAAGAGGAACACTGCGGAAATATATGAAACAGAAATCAGATACCAAAGGTTTCAACCCAAACATGATGGGTAAGCACTGTTTGTTCCTATAAACTGTCAAAACTCACAAGACCAAGAGAACGTGAATGAAACTTTTCTGCTAAATGGCCTCTGATACTTAATCGTATAAACACATAAAGATAACCAGGTTGTTTTTGTCCTGATTTCCCCCCTTCCAGACCGAGGACAGCAAACATCAGATTATCTTATGTCTTATAAATGTATCCAATAAGATTATCCTGTGGCCTGAGGTGTGTTAAGAATGGATTTGTCCTGATAATCAGCTCTGAAACGCATCAGGTCCGGTCAACAATCGTAAATATTAAACTTGTTCAATATTTATGACCAAAAAGCTTCATGTGTGCGAGGAAAGCAGGTGACTCCTAAGTTATGACTCCGTGAATTGTGACGTGGAACGGAACGTAGCCAATGAAGAAGCGAGCTGACGGTCAGAGAGTCCCAATACAACCTTAGGGGGACTTGTATGTTTGAAGAAATCTATGGCACGGACCAACACAAAAGGCATTTGTATATCTGTAACTGGAGTAAAATTATGGACCAATCTGGATGAAGAATTAAAAACATGCACATCAGTCACTGCATTTAAAAGGGTGTTTAAGACCAAGTTATTCAATAAATGTAAAATGTTAGGCAATTATTCGTAGAAGTCTAAGAGTTTGCTTTGACTGTTTTATTTATATTATTGTTTAAAGCTGCGCTATCTGGTGATCCGGTTTTGTTTCTGCAGTAAACAGGGCATAAATAAGCTGTTGCTTCAGTCTACACCTCTTCCACCCATGTTTAATAAAGAAATCTAAACTGTATGTTTGTGTATATCATGGTCTGTTAGATGGATGAATAAAGTACTACTACTACTGAGGGTAATGCCTGGGTAGCTCAGTGGTTAACGCCACTTTGGTGCGGAAGATAGCCGTTTCGAGACCCTTAGGAAAGGTTCTTTACGCTATACATCCCAATAGTCACAGACCTCATTGTGCCAAGCCTGGGTGTGTCAGGAAGGGCATCCGATGTAAAAACCTGTGCCAAATCAACATGAGAATGTGATGTGCTGTGGCGACCCCGAAGGGAAAAGCCGAAAGAAATCATAATCACTACTACTACTACTGGGTCCGTCCCTATGTTCAGAAGGTTCTATGTTCAGAAGGTTAGGCTTACTTTTACTTTTGCTTTTACAAACTCCTCTGTTAGTGAAAAAGTCACAAACTGATTGATTTTGCAATCTTGATATCACTACAAAATTGATATATTACTGCACTTCTGAACATAGAACCTTCTGAACATAGGACCTTCTGAACATAGAACCTTCTATAGGACCTTCTAAACATAGGACTGGAATCCTACTACTGAAGAACAAGCAAGCAGGTGTAAATAAAAACAAATATGTCCGACCTGAAACATAAAGTTTGATGGACCTCAGAAATGGAGGATCAGGTCATGGAGCTGTGCGGTCTATTCAATGTCTCTGTTCTGTTGCTATGTTTCTTCTTCTTCATTTTTTGTTAGATCATGTTTGATTATACCAGGTTTCTGGCTTGGCTCGGAGGACTAGATTGTAAAACATTGGTGGGACACAATCATTATGTGTGTGGTGTGCTGAAATTATCAGAGCACACCACACAATACGATTAAAACTGTTCAATGCATGACTTTTTGTCTTCGTGTCTGGGGTCTGTAACAGATAAAAAAAAATCCCTTCAGATTTAGAAAACCCTTATGTGTGTAACCCACTTTAGGTTTATCCCTTATTAGGCTTGATCCTCATATATATTAGTAATTTTAGTCAGTTTTTGCACATGTTATTGTCAGATTGTGAATACACACCAAAACATGAACATCAAAAATGTACTTTTTTTACACATTCAGGTGATATGCTTGAGAAATTCCAATATAGACCGGAAATGAGCATGTCAAAAACTTCATTGTGACCGTATTTCACATTTGACTGGATTCGACACTGTTGTATATAGACTAAAGTGGTTGGCAGAGGTATTACAGTCAATATTTTTCATACAGACAATGTGGGCAGGATGTATTTTAATAAAACACACACACACACAGGATTTTATGCAGCTCAAAACAGAACAAATTCCTCCCAAAGCAAAAGCCATGTGAGCCAATACCTTCCCTATTAAAGTGCTGTCAAGAGTCAGTGTATGGAGCTGTTGCTTTCCTTTGCTTTCATGGGAGGCTGAGTTTGTGGATTCAGGTTATTTGTTTCTACCTTTACAACCAAGTGACTTTTATTCAGAGTTGCACTAACAGCTGTGAAGCAGAAAACGTCCCCCAGCTGTCTGTTCACCTTCATTCATTCACAAATTCAGCTAATTCTGTCATCTGTGTCAAGACTCATCACTTCCAGAAAGCGTTTCTTCAAGACATCCTAATTCAACATCAGAAGTTTCAACTTTGTGCTACATGAAATACTTCAGGTGTACAGGTAAAGCAGATCAGCCGAAGATCAACGTCACTGTACACGTTAACCCTTTAACCCCTGACGTGTCGGTGGTGAGTGTTTTGAATGTACACTTTATGTGAAATATTCTTACAAACTCAGCCATTTTCTCAATAGAACAAATTTGACACCCAGCAATTAATGTTCGTCCTCTGTAGGCGACAAGTTTCACAGTTTTACTTTAAAAATACTGTCCACTGCAAAGGACATTCCATAAAAATATAAATAAACTAGAATGGCACTCACTTATCTCTCATTTATTTGGACAGCATTTTAATATTCTTCAGTCCATTAACTATATGAGAAAACATGAGTCGCCATCTGGTGGACATTTGTTATTATTACCACAGCAACACCAATTAAAAGTAATACACAATC
>JAPSES010041280.1:0-12284 GCA_029822895.1 Maxillicosta whitleyi
ATAGTCAAACATTCATGCATTTATTAAACTACAGTAATATGTACAATTATTAGGATATAAATAGGATAGAACATGTGTGATCACTGTGTGTGAGAGAGAGAGAGAGAGAGAGAGAGAGAGAAATTGAGTTGTTATTGAAATTCAGTTTTAAATAAAGTTCAATTGTTTGATTTTTTTTTTGTGCCCTTTTTTATAAATTGAGCCTCTGCCCCACCAGAGGTCTCTGCATGGCCCCGTGTATAAGAGAGGGAGAGGAGGGGGGGTACAGAAAACTGATGAGTGAATTTGTGGAGTGGACAGAATGTAACCACCTGATGCTGAACATCCAAAAGACCAGGGAGATGGTGGTTGACTTCAGAAGGAAGAGGACGCTTCCACAGTCACTGAAGATCAGAGGAGAGACCGTGGAGGAGTACGAACACCTGGGAGTGAAGATCTTTTGGAGCATGCACCAACATGTTGGACAGCGCTATTTTCTTTGCAGCTGTTTGTAGGGGTAGCACCATCAGAGCCAGAAACACCAATATGGCTGTGGCTCAGTTGGTAGAGCAGATTGTCCACTGACCAAAGGGTTGGTGGTTAAAATCCTGGCTCCCACTGTCGACATGTCAAATAATATGGTAGTGCCTTGCATGGTACATTAGCATAGTATGCTCCTGGTGTATGAGTGTGTGAGTGAATGTGAGGCTTTGTAAAGCACTTTGAGTACCAAGGTGTAGAAAATAACTATGTAAGTGCAGTCCATTTACCAACAGACTTGATGAAATCATCAAGAAGCTAGCTCTGTGATTGGTCTGAGGCTGGACAGTTTTGTGTCCATGGTGGAGAGGAGGACACTACAGAAACTATTATCCATCATCCTCTTGTTTGCAACATCCAAACATATCTTTCATAGATTATGTTCTTTGCTGGTTTGAAATACCTCTCCAGGGCGCTCAGTGTTGCCGCAGGGTCCTCTTTCTGCTCCGGTGTTAGGCTCAGGTTGTGAAGTTTAACGTGTCTGCATTCATTGCCCATAACACTACGGAGAGTCGCTGCCTGTATTTTCTTGTCCTTCTCAGCAATCCCGGTGACAAGGACATGATCTTCATACTCGGCACAGAAGACATCCCAGTTCGTGCTCCAGTCACCCGCAAAACTCATCGGAGACGGCGGAGGTATGTTAGCCGCCATGTTAGTGGTGAGCGCAATAGCTTGTTGGTCTTCCCCGTTGGACTCGGACATGAACATAGCAAGCTGCTGCACTTTCGCAAAGAGAGCCGCAGACTACACGAAAAGTTAAGTTGTCACTTCTGACACCATGTTTGTGTCTGAATAAGAACACAGGAACATAGCTTTAGACTGCTTTATCAAGTGGCTGCACAAACAAAGGGTAGACATCACAAAGAACACTGTGCATGCGTAGTAACAGTGCATATAACTGGCTAACAAACTCCCAGATCCTGTAACAAAGACCACCCTCTCCACCACAGACAGTGGAGCACGTTCTCCAAAAGACTGTTCCAGCTCCGCTGTCGTAGGCCAGATACACCAGGTCTTTCCTGCCATATGCCACATCACTCTACAATAAATTCACCTACAGAATATATCTGTGCAATTTACCGTTCATTTTAACTGTGTACATTAAAAAATATATCTTTATTTAACAATTTTTCTTACTGTATATATTGTATTCTATTGTATAAACCAATTTCCCAGCTTTTAGGATTAATAAAGTACTTCTATTCTACTTGACAGTGTAGCACCAAACAATCAAGGGATTGCACAAATCCCTTGACATTGTTTGGTGCTAAATTAACCATAACATTAGCACTGCTGAAAACATTATGTTGCTCCTAACTCTCCAACATTTCCCAAAAAACAAACAAATAAATTCCTGAAATCCATGATTTAAGTTGGTTACTGGTGTTTGTCAGGATTAATGGAGAGAGCGATAGATATAAGCATGGAGGCAGACAGAGGAATTAAAGGCAGTGTTCTACAGTGATTATATAGACAGTTCTACAAACTACATAAGTTCACTAGTTTTGTTTTATTTAAAATTGTATTAATTGAAATTAAGTTCAGTTTTAAGTTGAGTTACATGACAGTCTGGTGAGGTATATAGTGGTATGTTACTAATGTAATGTTTATGCTTTGACTGTCATTAAACAGTTTAAAACATGTGTACTGTCTTGTCACCTTTATAGAGATTCTTTAAGTCACAGTTGATTATTATGCCTACTTTTTGGCTTCTAAAATCCCCTCTAAAATGTTCTATACTTCTATAGATCTTTTCTACACCTTGGTTTAAGTGCTTTACAAAGCCTCACATTCACACACACACATACACCAGTAGGAGATACTATACTAATGTACCATGCCAGACCTACTGGGAGCACTTCAGGGTTCAGTGTTTAGCTCCAGGACAGTTGGGCGTGTGGACAGTGGGAGCCTTTGGTCATAGGATCACCTGCTCTACCAACAGCCACAGCCACCACAGACGTGTGTGCACATGCCTGGGAATGTCTCTAATAAGTGGTCTTTAGCCCAACTTCAATGAAAGTTTGTTGAACCTCATCAATATAAATTTTCTAGCAGGTTGAAATGAAGTTGTTATTACACCTTTTCAGAACCATCACACTGTTTTCTGAATCTGTAAATGAATAGAGGTCTTTTATTCAGTAGGTGTGAGGTGGGGTACATGGAGCAACCTTCCAATGAGTCAAACTATATACACACTGGGGGCATAAATATGAAAAGGACACAGTAATACAAAAATATATGCCCTTAAATATTCACAAATATATGAGGGTGGTTACTATGAGAGTTTGCAACACCTCTAACACTTCATCAGTAGTGGATTTAAATACCACAAAGCACCAGACTGAATGAAATATGAACAGTTTAAAAAAAAAAAAAAAAAAAAACAGTAAATAAATAAATGAACAAAAAAAAATTAATTGCCTGCAAGGAAAATACTCCTGGTATATAAAATCCTTTGACTCATCACATCTGTTGGCAGGTGTGATGAGTCAAAGACAGACAGTATAGGTCAGAACAGTACATAATGTGATCTGAGATCAAAGGAGTCCACTGTTGCACTTAAGTCACTATCTCTGCAGAGATCCTTGGAACAACTAGTGCATGGATTATCAGATGCTGAAAATTGGCACAAGAATGCTGTTTTGGACATGGCTCCTTTAAAATAATCAGTAGAACTGAAGTTCAAGCCAAGGTACAGATGAACAGTTAAAGGTTGCAGTTGTATAATGGTACTTTCTTTTTTCTTTTTTTTTTAACCTCTAAAGAGTCCTACTTGACATATCAGCACCTGAGTAGATCAAGGACCATCACTACTGGTTCAGATTCAACTGAAAGCAAACAAAAAGTGAACAAACCTGCCAATTTGGTAATGAAACACTCAATATAATCGATGTTTGTGTGGACAGAAGGTGGAGAAACAATGCAAATTTAATCTGTACAATAAATTTGGTGCAGAATCATCTAGGTCTAAAGGCTTTTCTCCATTTACGGAAATATCTCTTCCTGGGATATCAGAAGATGATGGCAATTGTCATGTTGGAGTGAATGAATAGACTCATGTACGGTGCTGAAGGGAGTAACTGGGTTTATTAACAGAAATTAAACAAGAACATGGGCAACAAAAAACCTGTGTGTGGAAGAAATGTCAGAGTCTGCAGGATTAGGTAAATGACGAGATGAAAAGTCTGAAGGAGTCTGTGGAGGTATGATGCTATAGGCCCAATCCCAAACCAGCCCCTATCACCTAACCCTATCCACTAACCCTCCGTTTGCACATTCACACAGACGCCCGCCATATTAAGGGAGTCCCAAACCAATTATCTCTGAGGGGAAGTGGCTTATTCAGATCCTTAAATAGCGAGTCGGGTTCCCGATGGCTGCAGCGGAAATCACGTCCGGTCAATGGAAGAACAATCGTTCAAATGTAAGTTCGTCTACGTCTTCCAATGATCTATTTTAGATCAAATGCACACCTTTATCTCCTTTAAGACTGACTTTAGGATACATCTCACACTAAATCATAGAGCATATTGTAGCGACCTAGGGACACTGTGTGTACTAGGAAGTGGCAATATACCGCAAAGCATGCTGGGTTCTATGTTCAGGGGTTGTTCGGGGGTTATATTGTTTGAATTGTGTTGTGTTGTTGATGTAAATGTTTATCTTGTTTAATTGTCTTCTAGTTAATTATTACAATTTTTTGTGTGTTAAGGGGAACCGTGACCCAGGATGACATGCACCATCATGGCTCCGGCTCCTGGGGTATGTGTTCTGTGTTCTGCACCGGTTTGCTTCTTTCTTGGTTTAGCTCATTCTTCAAAAGAGTAAACCTCTGCTTCCTCTACTCCTTTGCTGCTCGCCACAATATGAAAGATCACCAACAAATGATACAAACTTAAAGATGATCACATTGTCCCTAAAGGTGCTTTGTAGCAAATGCACAAATGCCTGTGTACAGAAATGAACTTCATCTACCTCATATTTAATGTTTGGAAATATTAGGGAATGTGGAGCAGACAAAACAGCTCATAGAGCTCAGGGTAAAAATGACAGCCTCTTCACAAAGAAGTATCTTGATCAGTTGTAACTGGAATGTAAACTGCTCTGAAATGGGATAAAGTATAATCAATCATTCTAATCCTAATTCTATGTCAAAGTAAATATTTTGTCCTTCATATTGCACTGTTCTGCTTCTACCTTCGGTCTTCATACCTGTTCTTAATTTACATAAAGCACTTTGAATTGTCTTGAGTTTAAAATGTGATGCAAAGTCCAGCAAAGACATCTTCCTCTCCATTTTATGTTGTCCTGTGTAATAGTTTTGTGATTAAAGAGATGGAGCTGCAGGACACCATATCCCACAAGCAGGCCTCCAAGAAGTGGGTAATATATATAAGGTGAATCATGTTATTTCTGGTTAATTGTTAGTGTTATCCCTGCTGAGAGCTAACATTTTGTATGTTATTGCCCACAGGAAATGAGAATGCCCCCAACAGGGTCAGGTACTGACCAGGGACAGGATACAGCAAATACCTGCCTTATTATCTGCACATGCATGAGGCACTGGGGGCAAGGCTTCAATACCCCCTCCAGTGCTGGTGGCATCATGCCTGCCAGACCCCACCATTCTGCCGTCACCTGCACAGAGCAGTCCTGGACCCTTGCAGCCCACCAGCCCTCCCCAAGCCTCAGCCTCAAACCCAGGTCATAGCCCCTCACCTGACTCCCCCCAGCCTCCAGAAGGAGAAGACGTGAAAGTGTCGTAAATTTCTTAGAAAAGGATTCCGCAAAAGTGGACTAGAGGAGGACTTCAATAAGCAAATTGAACGAGGATGGTGGAGAAAATGTAAATGAAATGTGCTGGAATTTATTTTTCGTTCGTTTATTTTTCGTTTATGTCAGACACATAATCAGTTTTTCCTACCTGATATGTTTTGACGGTGCACTTCCGTCTTCCTCAGAGGTGTCACTTGCTGGTGTGTGATGCGTTTTAACAATGACTGATGTTCATTAGGGCCAGATCGGCTCCGCCCCTTTTTGTCTGTCCTCCGCTGGAGGATGTTGCTCCGGGTGAGAGAGCAGGAACGCCCCTCATCCTGCTTCATGACTGTCTGGGCTCACTTCTGATCCACCGTTTGTGTCGGTTGTTGACTTTGGCCTCATTCCAGATCATGATGTGATTTTTTTTGCACTGGTCTGTTATTGCAGATTTCATGTTTTCTTTTGATGCTTCTTCCTTTAATGATCTTGTTTGTCTTTTTGTTTCTTTTTCACATTCTTTTTGCTGTTCTGTTCTTCATATGTTGAAAGTGTGTCCTGTTTTTCCAATGTATGTTTTATTGCATGAGTGCTGTGGTATTTCATATGTTCCATTGCATTTATGGTTCTGGTTGGTTCTGTGTTTTGGGTGTTCTAACACTGTGGTGGTTCTGTGTGTGGTTGGACCTGGTGCTGATGCGGTGTTTTTTCATGGCTCTTTATGTGACGCCTCTTATGTACGGGAGTGTGACCATTCCGATGTTTTCCGTTTGGTTTTTGGTTTCTTTTTGTCTGTTGTTCTATGTTCCCTCTGTTCTACCTGTTGTTTTCCCTTTTTTATTCCACTGTGGATATTGACATCTTTTTAGTGTGGTTTGTACATGTTCCTCTTCCTGTTCTCTGTCCTTGTGTTCAGTTCTGAGTTGTGTTCTGTTGTATAGTGTGTGTGTTACTGACATCTTGTGTGTGGTGGATGTTCTGGTGTCCATAGTAGGTGTTGGTCTGTGTGTGTTGGTTTCCTATAATTTTCTTCTTCTTCTTCTCTATTTATTTAAGCATATTGCTGTATTAATAATGGAACTTACATCAAAAATGTAGAGTGTTAATGGTCAACAATATCCAGGTCATATTTATGCAGTTGTATGTCAAGAAAATGACGAGTTGAATATTTTCTGAGTTACTCTGAGAATAATTAATTATAATTAACTTTGCCATGATATTCTTGTTTTTCTTTTAGATGTATCTGTGTTTTATTGGTCTAGTATCACTTCATGTGTCATGGTTCGTCACCTCGTCTGTCTCTGTCATGTTCTTTATGATCCTGCTCCCCTCCTTGCTGCTGTTTCACCCCCTCAGCTACACCGCTCCTCCTCCTCTCTGACCTTTCACCTCATTATCATCCCTGTTTCCACCTGGGTCACTCAGCTGCTAGCTCCTCCTTCCTTTGCCACACCTTTAGTCCGTCCCTTTCCACCTGTCTGCTCTGCTGTCTCTCGCTCTCCCTCTCTCTCTCACTCGCTCTCTGCTCACTGCCCTATCTCTCCTGTCACCTTTCACCTTCTCTCTGATCTGTCACTTGATGATTCACACCTGTCACTCGTTAAATAGCTCTATTTATTCATCTGTCTGTTCACTGCTAGATCGTTTCTCTGTTCATGTGAGATCTTCCAGTGTTTTGGTCCTTGTCTGTCTCTGGTTTTGACCCGTTCCCTTCCTTTGACCCTGTTCTGCCTGACTTCTGCTCCCTTTTTGGATCAGAACCTGCCTTCACCCAGACCACCTCAGCCTGCCTCTACAGTACCAGACCTGCCCTTTGGACCCCACCATCCCTGCCGCCTGACCTCTACTGGTAATCAACCTCTGGACCGCCCCCTCCCATCCACTCTGCTTAACCGAAGAGACCAGATTGACTAAGAGACTCCTCTCTTGTTTTGTTTTTTTTTTCATTAAATCATCTTTAAACCAACTCTGGAGTGTGTATTACATTTGGGTCCTGATCCCTTGTGACTTAATGTATAGCAAAATACATCAATGTTACTACCTGAGCTGTGCAAATATATTACAATGATCATAACTCAGTTTAATTACCTCTTGTTCATACAACATCACAGTGACATGTTGTAGACACCTGTGCCTCCATTCTCACTGCCTTTAACCTGTTGAACACATGACAGCTGTGGCACAGCCAACGCCTCTGTCCATCTGCATGGTAACAGTGAGGTAGTGAGGGTGTCCCACTCTGTGTCACTTTTATGCCCTCCCCCTTACACAGGGGTGCCCCCCACAGCTGTGAGTGGAACTCTGTTTGGAGGGACACTAGTGAAGTTTAAGTGAGTAGGAACTGGTTTGGGAATGGGCCATAATCTGACACTGCACTGGAGCAGAGCAGCCCCATTTGTGGGGCCTGATGATCTGCTGCAGGTGCTGATGAGTCTGAGGGGGGGGCACCATGGCAGGACAGTATATTATACAAATAATCTCACCTCTAGTGTTTATTGTTACCAAACCATGTGTGGCATGTGGAAAAAAGTCAGACTTTCATCTTTTAACCTTTCCAGAATTACAAGCTTCCCATTCCCATGAAGACTTTTAAACTGGGGAAAGATTAGAGGGAGCATCAGGAATGTTACACCTAAACGTTTTGGGCCTGTTGTCACTATCAAATTCCACATTATGAATGGTACATTCTCCCAGATTAAGCATTTGTTAGGTGCTATGTATGTCGATATTTTATTGAGAATAAAATATGGGTTTATAAGATTTAGAAATCATCACTCTGTTTTTATTTACATTTTACACTGTGTCTTTTTTTTGTTTAGTTGTTTTGATTATTTGGTCTTGTTAATGTCCAGGGTGTGTTACAACCAGTAATGTTGTAATCAACCAGTGATGTCACAATCGTATTTCTAACCAATAATGTCACAAATCAACCAGTAATGTTGCAAACTGTTAAAATCCTTCCTAACCAGTAATGTCGTAACAAATTAGCCAATAATGTCACAACAAAATGACCAGTAATGTCACAACACTTTATTTTTTCCTTTGTTCATCCTCCCTCCTTCCATCCTCCCTCCTAGCCTCCATTCTTCTTTCCTCTAGGTTATTTTTCCTCCATCCTAACACCTTCCTTTCTCCTCCCTCGTTTCCCTTCCATTCTCCCTTCCTCAATTTCCTCCCTCTCTCCCCACCAACCTTAACCTTATGGGTCCCTGGCATGTCCTAGCATACAATGTCACTTTGACCAGGTTTTACAGAAAGAATTGTCAAGAATTCTCAAGTTTAATGGCAAAACAGAACAAAAATAGATTTTTACAATGTTTTCTCAACAGATCCTGCAACTTGGGATCTTCTTTGAACTGAAGCACAAATATGATTATAATAAAAATAGATTTTTACAGTGTTTTCTATATGTAGACTCTGTATATTAGGATATTCCTCAAACATAAAAAATAACTAATAAAAGTAGGTTTTTACAATGGTTTATCAACAATAGATCCTGCAACTTGGGACCTTCCTTGAACTAAACCACAGAGATATGACTATAATGTATCAACGTAGATTTTTACAATGTTTTTTTTTTTTGCCAACAATAGAACCTGCTCTTGGGATCTTCCTCAAACTAAAATACAAAAAAGGTGTTGTGACATTACTGGTTAGGAGGTTTTGTGACATTATTGGCTAATTTGTTGGAACATTCCTGATTAGAAATACGATTGTGACATTATTGGTCGATTACGACGTTATTGCCCTGGAGAGAAAGAGTAGTGCTCATTTCAGTGATAATATTTTTCTGGTAAGCAGAATAGGACTCTTTCTCCTACAGGTAGTCTTTCTATGTCTAAATTGTTGATGCAGATACAGCTTGGTTCTGGAGCCTGATATATAACAGCTGTGCACATGCAAAATGGAGCCCAAAAGAGCCATGCAACACTTCCCAAGCAAAACTTGGGATCTACAGTAATCACTATCAAGGGAGAATTTGCACAACTGTTCATAAAATCTGAACAATGCATATGAACATTTTCTAGACAGGGAGCTGGATTGTAGAGATAAAACTATCATCTCTCAACATTTATTTTCCACTTCAATACCCAAATCAGGTAACCATTAACGTTAAAATCAAATTTGTTAAATCAAAATTTTTAAAAATTAAATCAATGCGTAGTGGTGTGATCCATGTTGGTGGAAAAAGGCTATTAGTGTCCTTCTAGTTTCTAGTTCTTTTGGTTTAAAATATTTTTTGTAGTGTTGGTACAGAAATGCACACACACACACACAAAAAAAAAAAATTACAATGCATCGCAGTTCATCAAGACGTTTCTGAAATGACTAGTATCATTCCATACTCTTTCCAACACTAGGTTGTGTAGCAGATATTGGGTATTTGATTATTTTATCAGACTGAATTGGCGAAAATGCACTTTAACCGTTAGTCTTAAGAATAAAGATGAAAGTTTTATTAAGTACTTTAGGTTAACGATAGTTAAATTAAAGTGACCTCGGGGCACCACCTGAATTAAAGGTAATCGTGAAACTATATTAATATCAGATTGACTAGCTGTAATACAGAAATCGGTCTCATTAGTCAGAAAGGGCTACATTACATTACATTACATTACGCAGATGCTTTTATCCAAAGCCAGGACATAAACATAGTATAAAGCACTGACAGATACAGATGAACAGGAAATATACAGAACTATAGGTGTGACTGCAGACTGGGGTTAGGAGGGTTTTAGCTCTGTGGAAGGAACATATGGACTGAGTATTTCCTTCAGATAAGCTGGGGCTGTTCCTCAGATGGTTTTTTAGGGGGGGGGTCATGGACTTGTGCTTGATCAGCCACTGGTAACCAGTGTAACTGGGTTAGCAGGACTAACATGGACCCTTTAGGGAGAAAACCACAGGAGCTGCAGCGTTCTGCAACATCTGCACTGGTTTGAATGCACAAGCAGGAAGAACGGCTAGGAGGGAGGGGCAGTAGTCCAGGAGGGAGGAGCAGTAGTCCAGGAGGGAGGGGCAGTAGTCCAGGAGGGAGGGGCGGTAGTCCAGGAGGGAGGGACAGTAGTCCAGGAGGGAGGGGCGGTAGTCCAGGCAGGGGATGACCATAGTCTGAACCAGTAGTTGTGCTGAATGTTGGGTAGGGTAAGGTCTGATTTTCTACATGTTGAACAGCACTAATCAGTAGGTCTGGGAAACTGATCATGGCACCAAGGTTTTGTTCGGGGTCTCAGTGGTAGAGCCTCTTGAGGTTGATGTTGTGACAGATAGACTCTTTAGCTGGGATAGCTACACTTTTATGATTGTGAGTTCGTTCTGCAGTACAGAGAACTCAAAGTAACTCAGTACACCAAATAAGACAGGTGAAACAATACTTTATAAAAGTAGAACATTTAATGATTAACTACAACACATACAACATGCAACATAGAACACACATGAGATTATAGAAAAGTGACACAGATTATGAGATGAGTAATAAAAACACTGTAGGAGACAGAAGGAAAAGTTCAGATCAGACTAACATACTTTATTGAACCAACTCAGACACCATCGAACTCAGGTATCTTACTTTGTGATGTGTGGGTCGTGGAGCTGGACAGTCTGGAGTTGGCACGCTTGTGGGTGGGTCCTCACACATGTCGGAGTTCTCAGGTGGTTGCTGGGCAACGATGTGGACGGGATAGAAGCACACTCTGGAGGAGCCAGCTGGAGGTGTGCAGAGTCAACGGAGCAGGACAAAAGAGCAAGAGAGGCATGCTGAAGAAGGCTCAGAGGGCCGAGGAAACTTATGAGAGCGAAACTTAAGCAGTGAAACTTAAAGAGTGCCCGAAATTAGCTTAAGAGAGAATCTTAAGAGTAAGAGAGAGTGGAAGGGTCTTTCATCCCTTTTTATATTTGGATCCTCAGGAGTGGTCGTCCTGCTCGGACACAAATATGGATGAACCTTTGGGTGTTGGTTCCTTGTCCATTTTGGCACTCATCCAGCCCATCCCACACCTCATTTGCATAGGAACCTGCGTGTGTCCAGGTCTCATATTGCGCTGGTTGTCTCGCCTTGGAGGCCCAGAAATGGTCCTCACTTTTCGTTACCTGAGTTCGATTTCCCTGATTAGACATTATTATTATCTAGGTTAGCCTTAAGGTACAACATAGGGATCTTCTGAACAGGATTTGAAGTACAATAATCATAAAATTTAACCACACCGCTGAAACATCACCAGGAGGATGGTATTCAGAGGCAGTGATTCAACCTTGCTAAAGGTTATATCCCTGAATTCACACAACCTGTGGTGTTAAATAACGTTAAAGCATTAATGTCACAACCACATATACATATAAATTCAAAGATAACACGTCGGTCCTTTCGGTTCTCCTCCTCACCTCTTCCTCTGGCCTTCGTCAGAGCGGGTGCATGTGACGGCTCAGCCAGGGAATGTAAATTTTGTTGTCGACAGAAATCCCAAAGCAAACAGGATTATCAGGACAAATGTCAGTGATAGTTCGCTCCAGATGGCGTCTTCACTGTTTGACCTTGAACCATCCAATCAGAGCACAGGACTATGAGTTCTTGGTTTTGTCACACTAACAGTAGTCTGACTGTCTATAAGGCTCTGATGGCGCCTTAATGGCTGGCCGGTACCTCACCTCTTCCTCTCACCATTCTACAATTGAAATTAGGGCTTTCCGCAAAATAACCCTAAATATTCCAGTTCCACCCATGTTATAGCCAATCCGAACTCATTTTGGGATCAGATTTTTCATATCTATATTTTTGGGTCCAAGACAACAGAATCAAAAAAGAAAAGAATCATACACTATAGAAAACCAGAAAAACACTCAGAACACAAACCTCCTCCTGTTGTATATTCTGGGTCTGTGTGTGTTTTGAGTTTTGTTCTTGTGTCCTTATGACACTTCTATCTCTCCATACCTGTCACCTTTCACCTCTCCCGTGACCTAATTAATGATGTGAGCCACCTGGTTGGGGCAGCTGTTCC
>JAPSES010041307.1:0-26252 GCA_029822895.1 Maxillicosta whitleyi
CCGCAGAGCTTCTACCTTCATTCAGCATGTCCACAACTTTACCTTTTTATCACATACTTCACATCTTCCTCTTCCTTTTGGGCCTTTGCCGCTGCGGAACGTTCCGTAGACATTGTGGGAGAACATTTGTAAATTTGGTAAAACTGTACAGAGACAAGGGTGGAGATTGTTGACACTGGTCTACCGTCCTTTAGCCAATTAGGATGAAGAACACAACATACTGTAAACTAGAATGGCGCTAAGTAGAGCGCAGACCTCCGCCAATGCTGTATTGAACTCTTCCTCCAGACCCGGATCCACATATTAATGGATTTGTCGTATTGTTTTATGCATATTTATAGTATTTGATTTAACTGTTGCTATCTCAGAATTTAATCTTGGTTTTAGACGTAAAGCACTTTGGTCTCCTCTGTGTTGTTGTAAAGTGTCGTATATTAATAAACTTTGATTGAACTGGAACCCGAACTAAAATGGGTTTGATCCACATCCTTTGGACTCAGTGTCCGTATGTGGAATGTACGGCTGAACACTCTTTTTTTTTTGTTCATATGTGCAGTGCTTGTACATCGGCGTCTTTGGAGCCGTCGTACGTACTGAGGGCGATCGGAGCTGATGAAGACCTGGCTCACTCTTCCATCAGGTACAAACCTCCCATCATGCACTGCCAAAACACACCTGTTGACTTCTAACACAATCTGAGACCTGTGTGTGTGTGTGTGTGTGTGTGTGTGTGTGTGTGTGTCAGGTTTGGCATTGGCAGGTTCACCACAGAAGAAGAAGTGGACTACACTGCACAAAAATGCATCCACCAGGTCCACAGACTCAGAGAGATGAGGTGAGTGACGCTTCATTTCTACTCAAAAATCAAACCTGTCGATAATGTATAAACAAAATGACCACGGAAAATAAAACGTGGCCTTTCTACATAGAGATAAAAATCACAAAATGTCACAGTTCATTAAGAGTAAAGAAAATGTACTTAAACCTGAACATCCCTCTGGATCCGACTTTGACGATTCCACACATGAGACTCTGGACGTTTACGATATGATGTGAGGAAACAGCAGCTCATAACGTCACAGCAGATGTTTTAGCTTCTAAGTTAAATTAGCAGTAACGTTGCATTTTATCTTGGAGGAAGAAAAATGTCCCATTTTTAAACTTTAAGGAAATATTAATGTTTCTAGAATAAAATATTTGGACACATCACGGCTACAGTTTGTAAAATATAAGCTATAAATATCAACATTTCCTTAAAGTTTAAGTGAGATGTGACTTAAGTAGATTGTTAGATGTGTTTGAAAGTTACTGTTTACAGTCAGAGCACAAAAAATATTATAAATTTAGAGGTAGAATGCTTAAAATCATAATCATGCATGAAAGAAAATCAATGTTGAGAGAAATTAAAGTTAAAAACCATCTCTGTGGCAAAGAAAACAATTTGAACTCAAACTTTATATCCCAGAGCCATTAGAAAAGGTGCACCTAAATGAACGTGTCCCAATACTTTTGTCCATATAGTACACAGGTAGTCCTCAGGTTACGAACCAGTTCCGTTCCTACACTGTCGACGTAACTCGAATTTCCGCGTAAATTGGAATTAACCCTTTAGTACCCCTAAATACCCCCTAAATCTGTAAATAACTATCCAAACACATGTATTATACTTCATATTAATAAAATAAAGTAAAAAAATAAGATACTGTACTTACTGTACGTACAGTATACAGTGCGTATGTACAGTAATGGCGGACGAGACTCCGACGTCATAAAGTCGAAATAACGTAAGTCGGGTACGTCGTAACCTGAGGACTACCTGAATATCGGATCATGAATCCCATTAGTGTCATGGATGGAGGTGAACCTTCCTGACATACACTGTGTTTGTTTCAGTCCTTTGTGGGAGATGGTTCAGGAAGGCATCGATCTGAAGAGCATCAAGTGGACACAGCATTAGACTCCTCCCACTTCCTGCCCACCACCCGGCTGCTTGATGAGGATGATGGCTCCCAGGGAATTGTGGGGACGGATTAGCTTTTTCCCTTTTTTACTCAAACACGCACAAATGTCCTGTCTGACTTGAACTCTGCTAGTCTGTCGCCCTGTTAGCTCCTCATGTGTCACATCTGACCAATCAGAGCAGTAGAGCCAAAGTTACTGAGCCGCCTGTAGAGGTCAGACGTCACCCTCTGAGTTACACTTTATGTCGTTTATACAACACGCACACACGGTGGAACCATTCATCAGGTGAATGTTTTGAACTGTACTTGTAAAAAACAGTCCGATTCCACAAGTCAAATTACATCACTGCAGCCTACATTTCCCACAATGCACCAAGTGTTCTGTCATCCACTCAGTTCATATGTGTGTTTCTGCTATTATCAAAAACATCATTAAAAATTTTTTTATATCCATCAGTTCATGTATTGAACAATTTAAAAAAAAAAAAGCATCTACTGGAACTGTTCTGTATAAATGTTTTATGTCTCTGCTACACATTCAATTAAATAAATTCATTTATTTATCCTTATTAAGTGTCATTTTCCTGCAGCAGATCACAGAACACATGGACCACATGGATGCGGCATGGTAACAACTGAATAAAGCCATGAAAGTAATCCGATTACAGCGTACAATTTAAAATGATCTTTTTTTTTTCCTTTTTTAAACTGGCTAACACATTGTTAACATGCATTAAGTTTTCGCATTTGTTTAACAATTGTAACATCAGCGTCATCGTTTTCCTCTGCTTTTTATAATCATGTGGTGGAATGTACTAGAACTGTTTAATGGTGTTGGGGACACGGTACTGCACCAGACTGAACACAGAACAATGAACATAAGTGGACCAAAACCAGATGTTGCCACTGAGTAACGTACATTTAGCTTAGTAATTACTGATGCTTTGCAGTGGTGGAATGTAACAAAGTATTTTTACTTTGTTACTGTACTTAAGTAGTTTTTTTTTGTATTTGTACAGATCAGGTACCCAGAGTGATTCAGGCACAGTGGACTTGTGTCAGTGGATCTGAAAAGGAAACTTTTGACTCTTATTTGTTACTCACAGTATTGTATCCTTAATTTAGTAGCTATTCTGAGGTACTCCACCATCCTTCTTTGAACATGGATTGGACTTTCCCATTGTAAAAACATATTCATAGCTAATCAAGCATCCTGTAACCTAATATTTTTTAGAAATGATACAGTAAAGATGGAACATTTTGCATTGTGTATCCTCTATGTTTTACAAAACAGGAATATCAGGTGCATATGACTATAAAAAAAAAAAAAAAAAAGCAATGCAATTTGGATTCATATCAGTGGGAAAATGGGTATAAATTTGGGTGTGAGCAACTGAAAATGTACCAGCCAAACCTTTTAGTGACTTATTCCAAGGGTTCCTTTAAAGGTTATTAGTCCCCGGGGACTGTTCCTCTAGTAGAAACACCATGTTCAAATGTGATTAAGGTAATAATTCTGATGTTGCTGGTACATTAATATTGCAATTATACTGGAAATTAAAATGATTGTTGTTCCCATGAAACAATGTGAGGCACTAGTGTTACTGTCCTTCCTCTTGCCCCATCATGTGTATTTCTCTAGATCTAAAATATCCAGAGTCATTACATCACTACCAAACTCCAATGGAGTTGTGGCTTCGGCTGATCTGGACGTCGGTGTTGTGCCAAGGTATGTATCCCCAATAAAATGTGTGTCCCGGGACACAACGTTTATCGGGGGCCCTGGGCCCTGGCAGCAGGAGCTCCCATACGTTCAACGAGGGTGAGGGCTGCAATTCTGTGCTATATCCTAAATAAATGGCTAAATAGTCATATTTAGACTTTGTTTTAGTGCTCTAGTTTTATCCACTGGGTTTTGCTGCCTCCACAGTGATACTCTTCAACCAAAGAAAATGCTTTAATTTGTACATTTTACAATGCGTTGTTGATTAAACTACATCAAAAATCATGCTGAAATCGGTTTGTGTGAGATTAGACAATACACTTTCAATACCAATGCAAGTATGTATTTGTGTATTCACATGACCTGACAAATAATTTTATAACCCAAGAATTTGTATTGAGTAAAATAAAGTCTGTTATTCAATTAGTCAAAATTGTTGATAATTTTCTGGCCTCAATGGGATCGACATGATTTCATGTGATGTGGACAAGTAAGACTTGACCATCAAGAGGGACATTCTGTGAAGAATTCAGAACAATAACTGTCAATATGAACAGCTTTCCTCTGTCACAGACTAATGGGGGGGGGGGGGCACTAAGACAAAGACTCAACCAATGCGAATATGACTACTTAGGTATTTATTTAGGATGAATTAAGGCACAGAATCGCAGCAGTCACCCCTCGTTGAATGTATGGGCACTCTTGCGACCTGGGGATACAAATTTATCAGATACTTACCGGCAGGCGGCTCCAGATTCGTCCAAACACCGGAAGTCTCCTGTCGCGTCATCTCGCCAGTTATCGCGGTGTTAGCGCCGACATTTCGTGCAGGCGGAGCAGGCAAAGAACATCCGAACAGAGTGTAACACATCGTTCATGAGCCTCAGCTCGGCCGTTTACTCACTGATTTCTCGGTAAGAACCTGCGGTAAAAGACTTGCACCGGAGCAGAGCACGAGAAGAAACACGTATTGCACGTGCCCCGCTCCGCTTACACACCCAAACACACACTCACACACAAAGCAGCTAGGTGCTAATGAATGTTAGCATGCTAATGTAGCTAAACTCGGGTAAGCAAAGCCTCAGTGGACTGAGCTGTTAACTGCGGATTCAACTATTTGCTGCAGAGTGAGTGGTGTATGCTAAGGTTTTGAGTTGCACCGGACTGAGTTTGAGTTCAGGTGGGTTTTGGATGCGGTGTGTCATTGAATCGGAGCTGATGCTGTGGCTAGCTCCCGGAGAGGAATAGCTCTTCTCAGTGCGGTTCACTCCATTACGGTCTCCTCCTCCTCTTTCTGTGAGGAGGTCAGAGTCTAATCTGTGATCGGTTATATTTTATTGTTTCATCATTTCTTAAGTAGCCACAACGTGAGGCTCCGCCTCCCGGCAATGATGCCGTGTGTCCATCAAAATAAGAGGGTGGATGTGAGCAGGTCTTCACGGAAATGGATAGGCGTGATTAGAATTATTATGTGACAAAAACATGGGAATGGTAACTGTGAAACATGTTTACGAGGACATTGGAGACCTGGTGTTGTTTGGTTTATAATCAACACTAATACAACACGTGACCTCTGACCTGAATTTTATGGTAACTCTGTGACCTGTCATGATTCCCACATTTCAGCAGTGATTTGTTGAAATGTCTCAGCTGTGGGCCATGACAGGGTTTTGACATTTAAGCTGTGACCTGTGAGGTTTTGTTACACGTGTCTCCTGTCATCTGTGGCAATTTGTGACATGTTTCAGCTCTAACGTTATGTATTGTTTGATATGTTTCAGCAGTAATCTGTGGTGGATTTTTGACATGTCTCAGCTTTAATCTGACAGGTTTTTGACTTGGTTAATTTATGGTTGAAATTCCACTCTGTATTGTGGAGTTGGTGTTGTTTTGATAACTGCAACATTTGATTTAATTGGGGAAAGGAAAAGCTTTCTTTGAGGATTTCTAATCAAATGCTCTGACTTGAAATGAAAACTGATGTTGAACTCTGTTGCTCATCTAAATCTAGCAGTGCTTTCTTTGCTTTCTCTATTGACCAGCTGCTGCCTTTGGTGCTGATGTTTACATGTTGCTGTGGTTGATATAATGCTAATGTTGCTGTGGTCAATATACTAATGTTGCTCTGGTTGATGTAATGCTAATGATGCTTTGGTTGATGTAATGCTGTTGTTGCTCTCGTTGGTATGATGCTAATGTTGCACTGGTTAATATAATGCTAATGGTGCTGTGGTCAATATAATGCCAATGTTGCTCTTCTTGATATGACCTTTATGTTGCTATGGTTGATGTGATGCAAATGGTGTTCTGGTTTGTTAATGTTGCTTTAGTTTAAGCAGCTGTCGTTGCTGTGATCAACACAAAGTGTTGATGATGTTTCCCTTTTGTCTTTGGTTGATATATTGATGATGTTTTGATGATTTTGCTGATGTACATGTTGCTGCTCTGCTCTCTGCTGTTTTAGTGCTGCTGAGAGATCCTTACCTCTTCTTGACTGACCTTTAAGTTACTGGTGTTTGCAAGGTATGGCCATCTCAACACCAAGTGATTTCTAAGCGTTTCAACTGGTTGCTGGGTTTGTCCTGGGTGTTTTAGGTGATTACTGGGTTCTTCCCTGGTAGTGTATATCGGGTGGCTTTCCTATTCATCTGAAGTTTTTCACCTTGTTGCAAGGCCATCCAAGGTCAACCACTTTTTTGGGTCTTTACTGGGTGTTTTTCATTTGTCTCTTGGTTATGCTCAAGTTTTTCAATTGGTTTTTGTATTGTGACAAATTGTTTTAAGTGGTTTCTGGGATATTCTAATGGTTTTTACCTTGTTTCTGTGTTTCCACATATTTCAGCTTATTCCTGGATTGTTAAAAGGGGTGTCAGTTGGTTTAGGGTTATTGCTTTCTTTTCACCAAATGGCATTCTATGTTGGATTCTGTGTTGTTTAACTTGTCCTTCCAGTTGTCAGAATAGTTATGGTTTTAGGTAGTTGTGCAATGTCTTTCAGTCAGGTAAAACTGCAGATGCTGTTTGTGTTGATGATGTCAGATTTTCTTGCAGTTGGTCTTCTTCAGTCTTTCTTGTGAGCACATGTGAGTTAAAACAAAGTTAAGTTCAATGTGAAGTGCAGCAGAACACAACCAAAGACTTTGAATTGAATATCCGTGTCTCTCAGATTCTCAGATAGTTTTGTTTTTATTAAGTTTTGGCATCCAACACCAATGTTCTGTCTATTATAAAGTAAAACTATACACATTGTTTAAGTTCTCATGTGAGCTACACTGCATGATGTAGCTGTACAGTTGCACGAAGTAGTGTAAATGAAGCAGAATCTGCATGGTAGACTGCATGTAGTAAAGGTACCACTGAACAGAATTATACAGATTTAAGAATGCAGAGCTTAAAGATTTCAGATATCAGTAAATCTAACACCAGTTGAGGCAAACAATATAATCAAAGGTGTTAGTGCCCCTTTTGCACCTAGATATTTCTAGGGCCTAATATCAGGCCAGTTGTTTTCACAGCCAAAGAACCAGCTATGTGAAGGAAAACTGGTTCCAGAAGACTGTGACAATGACTAATAAAAGCATCCAAAATTTGTTAGCACCATAGAAAAAAGTCTAATATACCTTATCCAAAATAAGAAAAAACTGAACAGGGGTGAAATCAAATCTGCTGTATTCAGATATTTATACCAACTTGATGTGGAGACCAAAACCATCACTCTTCCTTTGTATTTGATGGGAAGGATAAGGCACGACTACCCCACAGTCACTGATAGTAGCATTAGCCTATATGAGGTGCACTGAGCTCTGAAATCTTTAACAAACATTGCATCAGGATTGTTGTGTATTGTTTTAGGCTCAGGTGTTGAAATATGTGTAGGTCAAAGTTCATAAAGAGAATTTTTAAGATGTCATCTTCATCATGGTGCGGGTCTGAAGTGTTTTTCTTTTGTGCTTTTTCTACTGTCTCTTCTGTGCTACTGCTAGGATCTTATGTTATCTTGAAATGTTGACATTAACATGCATTTTCTTCATTCACTTTTTCCTGGTTCAGCTGTCGATTGAGGAGTAATGCATTAACTCTTGAGATTGTCTCTTGTTTGGTTCCCAAGGTCTGATGGGCAGCATGATCCTGTGGTTTTAAAAGAGCTGAAATTAGTTTATTCAATGTATTGTAATATTTTGTGCTTTATCATAATACCTTCCCAATACCAAACTGGTTCTCAGATGTCAGTCCTCAAAGTAACGATGGCCTCCATTTATGATTGGGTTCTGTTCACCTTCAAACAGATATAATACGAGTATCCAATGGTACCTTTTTCTTTTGTCGTTCCTTGTGAATAAATATTCAGTAGTACTCGTATAAGTTACTTGGCCTCCTTAAAAGTAGAGCTGGCTGCCCAACCTATGATCTAATTTGAAAGACACTAAATTGTAAGCTCATCATTTTTCTGAGGAGACATCTGTAAACCACTGGTCTTCCTCTGTCTGCTCTTCATCTGACGGTGGTGTTGCTCTTTCCCCAGGTTGTAGGCCTGTTGTTTAGCAGTCAGTATGGCAGTAGTCATCAGGCTGCAGGGTCTGCCGATAGTGGCCGGCACCATGGACATCAGGCACTTCTTCTCCGGCCTCACCATCCCTGACGGGGGAGTACACATCGTTGGGGGAGAACACGGTGAGGCTTTTATCGTCTTCGCAACCGATGAAGATGCTCGACTTGGGATGATGCGTACAGGCGGGTCCATCAAGGGCTCCAAAGTATCATTGTTGCTGAGTAGCAAGACAGAAATGCAAAACATGATTGAGCTAAGCCGCCGGCGGTTCGAAGCAGGCGCTGGTGCTGTGGAAGCAACAGTACCTGCTGCAGGAAACACCAACAGGCAGTCAGTTGCTGCTCCCATAGCTACAGTGCAGCCATCAGCTGGGAGGAGTGGTAGTCATGGAAACCAGGGCTTCAACACACCGGCTTCAGTGACAGCAGCAAGTTCATCTCAGGAGCCACCAAGTAACAAGGCAGTAGCCAGCCTGACCAGTGTGGTGCCCAGCTTCCCCAACAGTTATAGCTCTGCCCCCACAATCACTACAGCCTTGGCCTCACTCAATGCAGGGCCCCCACCCATCCCGCCACTTCCCAGCATGCCTTCGATGCCACCTATGCCAACCTTGCCAACCATTCCAGTCCCCCCTCCAGTGTCTTCCTTGCCCCCTGTTCCCACTGTCTCACCACTGTCCCAGGGTCCTCCAGTGCCACCGATGTCCCACCTTCCCCATATGTCGTCCTTGCCCCCCTTCAATCCATCCCTCCCTCCCCCTGCAGGACTTGGCTCTGGCCTTCCTCTGGGAACCCCCAATCCCATGCTCTTCAATCCTCTCTCTCCTCTGGCCTCACTTGGCCTCCAAGCCCACATGAAAGCTGCTGCTGCTGTTGCCACTGGAGCAGCCAATCCAGACGAGCTCTATGTCCTCCTTCAGAATTTACCATTCTCCTGCTCAGAGATGGAGGTCCGGGAGTTCTTCAGAGGTCTGGGGGTGGATGGGGTTCGCATGCTGAGGGATCTACAGGGTCGGCCGACAGGTAGAGCAATGGTCAAGTTCTTCTCACCTCAAGATAGCTTTGAAGCTGTAAAACGAGGAGGCGGTATGATGGGACAACGATTTATTGAGATCACTCCAGGTTCTGAGCGGCAATGGATCAGTGTCAATGACCCTGGTCATGGTTCCCATAACAGCAAATCAATCATCAATGAAGCACATGACATGCAGCATCGCCGAGGTAACCCTGGCTCTGGCCCAGGAGGCAGGGATCAGCGTGGCAGGTCCAGATCTCCTCATCGGCAGGAGTACTGTGTCTATCTTAAAGGTCTCCCCTACGAAGCAGATAAGAAGCAGATAAAGGAGTTCTTCAAGAACTTAGCCATGGTGGATGACAGCATCTACATCGCCTATGGCCCCAATGGGCGAGCCACTGGAGAGGGCTTTCTTGAGTTTAAAACGGAACAAGATCACAAGACTGCACTGGGCGCCCATATGCAATACATGGGCACCCGCTTCATCCAGGTCCATCCAATCAGCCGCAAGGGAATGCTTGAGAAAATTGATTCCATTCGTAAACGTGAGGCAGTGCAAAGTGATGGCAAAAACCCAGATGGCTCCAAAGCTCCTCGAAATTGTGCACATATCACTAACATCCCTTATAATGTTTCCAAGAAAGATGTGCGTGCTTTCTTGGAAGGGATTGGACTTTATGAGGACACCCTAAAAGTCCTGACAGATAGCCATGGTAATGGTTTGGGGCAAGCCATTTTCCAGCTGCGAACCGAGGAAGATGCTCGCAAAGCTGAAAGACTACACCGCCAGAAACTGAATGGTCGTGATGCTTTTGTCCACCTTGTCACATTTGATCAGATGAAAGAAATAGAGAGAAATCCACCTCCTCAGAACAAGCGTGGCCAACGAAACCAGAACCAAAATCAACAGAATCAAAACCAACACCAGCCAGCCCAACCCAGCCCCCAGCAGCCCCCAATCAACCCGTTTGCTGGTATTGGTGGGGACGAGTTCAACTTCCTCAGAAACACCATGGGGAACCTAAACAGTGCCCCCTTTGTGACACCATTCTCAGCTCCAGGCAATGGACTGACTGGTCCCCCTCCCCTCCCTCCACTGGCTGCAGGCCTGGGTGATGTAAATCTGGGCGTGGCTCCTCCATTAGTTGCTGGTCTACCAGGAGCTCCGATTCTGGAGCCTCCAGGATTCCGACCAGGTGCTCCAGGAGGAGCTCCATTTGGCCAAGATGGATTAAGGGGCTTGGTTCCTTTTGAAAATCCCAGCAGAAAAGCAGGTGGAGGGGGACAGAATCGAGGAGGAGGAGCCAACAGCAGCCAAGGACGTCCAGGGGGTGGGGCTGGAAGTGGACAGCCAGTGTTCAGTCCAGGTGCTGATGGACTACGTAACCAGCCTGCGCCTGGAGGACCCAACAACCCCAACAGTCAGCGTGGAGGAGCTGGACCCACAATTGTCAAGCTCCAGAACATGCCTTTCACAGTGACTGTGGACGAGATCTTGGACTTCTTCTATGGTTACCAGGTGCTGCCGGGCTCTGTCTGTCTGCAGTTCAGTGAGAAAGGATTGCCAACTGGTGAGGCCATGGTGGCTTTCCAGAACCATGAGGAGGCCACAGCTGCTGTCATGGACCTCAATGATCGCCCCATTGGTGCACGCAAAGTCAAGATCAGCTTGGGTTAAACCCAGCCAAGATGGACGAACATTTCAATGCACCTGGATCAAATGTCCAAACTGAAACGTCACACAAGTCTGGAACCAGACTGTTAGCACATAGGTCACACTGATGGTAAATTTCTAAACTACTTCTTCCTGTGTTCCCAAAGTCAGGCATGTCCAGCCCCCTGTTAGTGAGTAGGACCAATCAGATCCAGGCGTGGTTTATTTCCAGCAGCTCTACCAACTGTGGCAATACAAAGAACAACAATAATTATGACTACACTTATCGTGAAGATCATGAAAATGATGATGACGATTTGATGTTTCTTCTTTTATATTTTATTTTCATGACAACGCAGTCATGTCCAAGCTGGAACATGCTCTCTTGGTTTGTTTGTTTCTATGGTAACATGATGATTTCAATGAAGCTGACAAACTGTTGCTGCTGTGTGTGCTGCTCATGTTTAACATGCAGAATGTTCTGTTGCTACAGTAAAATAAGGAAAAGTTCAAGTTGGTTACAGTCATCAAATGTGGATGTTCTGTTGCTGTGGTAAATTATGTTGCTATGGAAACTCTTACATGCTCTGTTGCAGTTAAGACAATGCAAATGTCCATTAATTTTACAAAATGTTGATCAAATGTCAGTGCTCTGTTGTGGTAAATTCAAATTCTCTGTTGCCATGACAAAACGTCTACATGCTCTTTTTGGCTCTGGTAAAATCAGTTGCTATGGTAAAAGAATCTGTTGCGATGATAATATCTTCACATGCTCTGTTGCTATTGTAACCATGTAGATTAACTGCTTCAAATGTGCTCTGTTGCTATGATGAACTGCTAACATCCTCTCTTGACTCTTGCTGTTCTACAAAGCCATGTTGCCATAGTGAAATGTGGATTATTCTCTGTTGCTATGGTAACTTCTTGTTGTGCTGAGGATGCAGGATGGACAGATTGCTGACTGACATTTTTCTGTGTAAATATTGACTTTGGGATGCCTGTTTTTTTTTTTTTTCTCTCATATTGCTGTTTGGACCCCTCCCCTTCCCCTCATCCCCCTACTGCACATGCTCAGTAGGTGTTTTGACTGTAGTGCTCTGAGATGAAGCCTGTAGTGTTTTTTAGTTCATTATCTTTCTGTTGTCTGTGTGTTTTTGATGATGTTGAACCTCTGTATGATGATATCGCCTCGTACACTTGATGTGGAGTCTCCTTTGCATTGGTTAATAAAAGGACGATCTGACTTACACCTGTTCACCTGTGATCATGTGATCAGCTCTGCTTCTCATTGTGTGACCTCTCAAACAGGATGTGTTTCTGTCCTTTAGTCTAATGTCGAAGGATGTTTGTTGCCACACAGTGAACATTAACACAACACCAATGTCCAATCAGAGGAAAAAACACTTCCCGGTGGGTGTTGAAATGTTGTTGTGGGTCATTACACGAGCTATCAGTTAACACTGGATCATCTCTGGTCAGTATGGGTCATTGTTGGTCATTCTGGGTGTTATTGTCATCACAGGTTGCTTGGGGTTCACACTGAGTCATTACTAGTAGTGTAAGAAAATATCAAACATAATGGTTTGTAATACATTGATACAGAAAAAGGCCACATTTTTTTCCTATTGAACTTTCAGCAGTTAATTGTGTGTTGTGCTTTTTTGACCACCAGGGAGCAGTCTTTTAATGCATCTTATACCAGGCTATGCTAAGGCAGGAAATGGCACAACAGCTACTGCTAGCACCAAAAGGCTCCAGAAGTATCAACTAAAGTAGGGGGGTCAAACATGCGGCCCGGGGGCCGGAGTCTGGCCCACCAGTGGGTCCATTCCGGCCCTGGTGATGACTTTGTGAAATGTTAAAATTAAACTAATATATTAACAATCATTTTAGTTCAGGGGCCATAGACAGAATAAATATGGTCAAATCTGTAAAATACTACCATAATATCTAATAAATACTTACAACTCTGTAAACATTTACATGTATTTACACCAAAACAACGTATAATTTTGTAAAACGTGAATAATGTGAAGAAATATGAACGACCCACAGTTTTAACAATATTATTATCTGTTATTGAATGTTTTGTGTATTTGTAGATCCACTGTGATCTGTAAGTTATAAAGTACTGCAGAATATTGCTTAAATTACACTGATTTTTTTCAGTTTGTTCATATTATTCACATAGTTTTAAAGAAAAGTAAACATTTTCATAATGTACTGTATTCTACTGCTTCTTTATGAAGCTGCCATGGTAAGTATTAATATTGTTGTGTATTCTTTACATTGGTTTTTCTAGAATTAGATTGTTTTTAGATCGTTACCACTTCACTGTATGTGTTGCAGTGTTGAGTCCAGTGTGATTGAATATTGTCCGTGGAATCACAGTGAATGTACTTGGACTTCATTCTCCGCCTTGTTGTCTGCGGGTCATAGAGTTTTTTTCAACTCAACTGAACGGTTCCTCTGATTGGACGAGTCCCAGACGATGGAGCTGGACATGTGGTATTGAGCTTCTGATTGGACTGTTGTTGGGCTGTGGAAACACTAGGGTTGAATAAAGCATCAGGTTGGAGCATTAAGAAGATTTTCTTTTATTATTATTTTTTTTTACATTGACTTGTAGTCCACCTGTTAGTGGCATCCCTAGATAAAGCCAAAAAGAAACATTAAACCTCAGACACTGGACATCTGTATTCCGATGTTAAGGGCAGATGTTTGTTGTTTTTGTGTGTGCAGTTCTTTTGTGAACACAAAGTGTCCATTTGTCAGAGACCATTTCATTATTATTATTATTATTTTTAAAGTTGCAGTTGTGGTTTCTATCCCAATGTTGAGATACTTTTTCCTGTATTTCTCAGAAATGTCTTAAAGGAATCCCTTAAACCCTGGCACGGATGTATTTTCCTGACATATCGCATGACAAAAATCGCATGATATCAAAATTATAGTCAGAAATTTTTGAGAAAAAATTCAATTCCTGAAAAAAACATTAAACTTAAGACAGAAAGAGGAAGTTGAACTTAATTTCCATCTTGTTGCATCTATCTATTACTTTTAATTTTTTTCATCTTGTTGCATCATTTTGTCTTTTTGTGTCCTTTACATTTTCACTAAGGACCAAAACCCATCCTTTAATCTGAAGAATATATCAAGTAATAAGAGATATATCTGAGGAGGTGGTAGTTTTATTCTGCTCCATTTCAATCATAGGATGCTGAAAAAAGTTGCATTTTAAATGTTTTGCTGTACTTAATCGTGAGAACAAATAAAAGTGTGAGTAATGATGAGGTGACAAAAGCTGTGTGTGTGTGCGTGTGTGTGTGTGTGTGTGTGTGTGTGTTTGTGTGCGCTGAAGAAAACCTGATCTTTTGGAGGGATGTGAATCAGGTGAAAGTGAGCTGTCAATCATTTATGTGTCGACCAATAGACATACAGAAGGCGGGACTAACAGGTGAGTGACGTAAAAATGGGTGTTTGTGTAAAACGGAGCATGACGGCGTTTGTGTGTTTTTACCGCAGGACAAATGATGCGTTCACTGTCTTCTGTTGCTGTTATGTTTCTCTGCTGACTCACTGATCATGGATGTTTTACCGCAGCAGTTGACTTCCTGTTTGCATGTGGGGCCTTCAAAATAAAACTTATTTACAAATACATGAGAAAAACCCTCCTATTAAACACAGGCTTTTCCTAATGAGCCCGTAAATATTTCCCAACATTGACTGTGTTTTTATGTGCATTAGTACCTGGTGTGTGGGGTGTGATCCTGGTTCTGAACAGGTGTGCACATAGAAACATGGTTCTGTAGAAACTAGATGCACCAGCTCAACTTCTTCAAGTGTAGACGTGTAAAGTTGACATTTTTAGTAGCTACTTTTCCAATGTGAACTAAATCTCGTATTAATATGACACGACTGTTAAACTATGTTAAATTTGAATTCTGCCTAAAACAATAGATTTGTCAAGAAAATAATGAACTTAGAAGTGTAAATGATCCAACGTAAGGAAAAGAACTAATGACAAGATGATTCCTTCTCTCTCGTGTTTGTGTTTTATCTGTTTCTTTCTCATCATCTACTCGTTTTTGTCTTGTTGCATCCGTCACCTCTGGTTGTTGTCATCACACCGTCCTCGTCCTCTTTGTTTCGT
Source organism: Maxillicosta whitleyi (assembly GCA_029822895.1). Taxonomy (NCBI): domain Eukaryota; kingdom Metazoa; phylum Chordata; class Actinopteri; order Perciformes; family Neosebastidae; genus Maxillicosta; species Maxillicosta whitleyi. The sequence continues at coordinate 15,054 of JAPSES010041307.1, forward strand.
CTCTTTTTGTCTTTGGTGTTTTCATCGTGTTGCATCTTTTATGTCGTTCCCATCGGTTTCTTTCAAACAGTTTTGGTTCGTCAGTTGCTGTTTTTTATTCTGACTGGGATCTGAGGACATGATGGAATCAGCTGTTTCCTGTTTCTACCACCGATTCCTTATTTCAGATCAAAATGATGTTTGCTCTTTGGTAAACGCCTGAAACTCAGTTCACTTGAGCCATTACAATAATACATCATGGTTGTTTTATCTTCTACTGAAACCGAATGATGTGTTTTGCATCGTATCTGCTGAACCTGATGTGATACCAGGTCTGAGCCTCTGCACTATGTACTGATGTTGAAGGGGATGCATGAGATGATGCAGTTAACATAAAACAGTGTGGAGGCGGTGGAATAAATCAGGTTTAACATAATCTTAACATGTAGAACCTACACAGTCTGTTGGAGTCATAAAATACTCTTTAATGTAACAGTTCTGTTCTCACAAACACTGTGTCGCCTTTAATTAATAGTTCATGATAAAAACTGTGACCCAGACACAAACTGAGTCCTAATGAAACAAAGTAATAAAACACTGAAAGTACAACAGGATATCATGACTCGTGTAAATATACAAAACACTTTTAATTGGCTGTAATCAGCCCCCGTCCAACCTGAACCCATGTGTCAAACACAGACGGTTAAAGGGTTTTATGAACCGGAAATGTTGGTGTAAACTGACACATGATCAAATAGTGTTGAATAACATGAGAAAGGTCAAAAATGCCTTTGGATAGATTAGTGGTTTACACGGCTGACTTTGGTGCAGAAGGTTGCCAGTTTGGATCCCAGGTGGGCCCTTAGGCAACGTCCTTATGCTATACATGCCTGTACCTTGTAAGTGGCTTTGGATGAAGCATCAGTCAAATGTAATGTAATAATAAAATGTATATGTACAGCACGTCAAACGCTATAAGAACTGGTGTGACAGATACCTTCATTTTATGAGATCAGCCTCTAAAGAATGTGAAGTAAAATATTGCATATAAGGATACAGCTGAAACAGAACCAGAACCAGGAAACATCCTCCAGTAAAAGGATGTTTTCAGATCAGACTTAAATATAGAAGAAATAATAAAAGACCAGGGCCCGAGGATCTCAGAAGTGGGGGAGAGGAAGTTGACAGCCAATCTGTCCTCCAGGATAAACACAGACTCCGCCCCCTCCAATGCACTAAGGAGCTCGTTAGTGGCAGGATGACACACCCAAAGTGTCTGATGGGGGGGGGGGGGGGGTCCTATCCTTTCCACGACAGACACTGCTCCTACACATGCACAGCTGGAAAAATTATATATGACTTTATTTATTTGTGATTATTTTGATTTTGCACTTCTTTTGCTCTTGTGTGCTTTTGTACTTTGTTGCCATAAACTTGGAATTTCTCCTTGCGGGACTAATAAAGGTTCATCTTTATCTTTATCTTATCTGGAGTTAGACTTACAGAGTTCCTGTTTCTTTACTCTAAAACCTTTTTTTCAGTTCAAATGTAGTTATGGTTAACAGCTTGCATAAATTAGATCTAAAATTATTTTGTTACGCACCGTGAACTGGACCATTTTATTTACCCTCAGCTCATGTCTGACTCCTCAGGCTCCAATAGATCTGCCCTTTTTGTCCAAATGTGGTCACTTTGGGCAAACTTCATACCAGTGGTTCAGAAACCAACAGGTGATGTTATGGTTTATTTTGATGCTTGGAACAGGCGGTAAACAGGGCTGGATAGCAGTGAGAAGGTGCTGTACTGTCTGAATTCTGTTGCTGATGTTGAAATCTGATTTTCATGTTGGAGTGAAATGAATGTTCTTTAGTGGTTTAATAGTCTTCATGTTGTACTTGCTTTGCACACAAATTGCTACTAGAAATTTCCCTCATATTGTTATGCTCTGAGGACATTTCCGAGCGTGGGCTGCATCACTTTTACTGCAGTAGTGAATATTAATACTAGTACTAATACCTGTTTGTACTTCTACTGGAGGAAACTGTGGCTGTTGTTTTTATGCACATATGGAAAATGTGAATAAAATAATGTGGATGGAAATATCTCTAGAGCTGTTTGGTTTGTTGTGATGTTCATGAAAAGTTGTAAAATGAGCAGTGCTGTAGTCTTGGTGTGACCTGGTGATGATGATGATGATGAACTGATGGTTCTTCATCTTTTCTTCTAAAAACTCAATAATTCATCTGGGTGTGAGATCGGCTGAATCCGCAGCTTCTGAGTGCATAGCTGATGAGGCGGCTTTTGTTCTGAAGGAGTCAGGCAGGAAGTGTGTGACGTATTCCTCCAGTGGGCGTGATTGACAGCGGTGCGGTCCAATTAGAGGTGGGTGTATGCACGAGCCGCTCCCTTCGGTCTGTTCCTAGTCTTGTTCCGAGTTAAGAACAGAACCGTGTCAAAGATAAAGTGAAACGACTCGATCAGAGGATCAATAAGGTGATTATCGACCACTGCTGTGCTTTTGTTCCGTTTGAACTCATAAAAGAGGTAAAGTCGTAAGGTGTGGTTTACGCCGGTGTTCGAACAAACTGCGTGGTTTTATTCAGGAAGTGGTTAAATGTGAAGTATATATTGTATATAAATGTAGTATAACTGTAAAGGGTTAATGTCATATGTGTTGTCTTTTGGCTTAGTTTGGTGTAAATGGTGTCATGTCTGTGAAACACGATGTTAAAACGTGGTTTCTTGATTCATTCTGCTCGTGTTACGTTCAGGTGCTGTCTGTATACTGCGGTTTTTTCTGTGTTTGAGTAGATTCTGTGTCTGACCTGAGCCTTAAGATATCTACTGATGGTTCAAGTGTTGGGGGTAGAAAATACCATTTAATTTTTGCCTTGAACACACGTGTCTATAGCCAATGACTGTTGCGTTTGCATTTTTAGAGATGCTGAATGTGATACACTTTAGCTCTGTCATAATATTTAAAAGTTTATTTGAAGAACAATTTGTCATGCAAATACCACTGGAACTGTCCCCTTTTCTAACATGATACTGGAGCAATCAGTCCTGCCTCTAGGGGACACTAAAGCATTTATTTACCTGTAAAGGCAGAAGCGGTGTCCAATACTGATCCCTGAGAGCTACTATCCTGCATGTTTTATACACACCCAGCTTTCAACACCTGATTAAAATGATGAGCCTATCATCAAGCTCTTCAGAAGGACAGTCAGGTGTGCTGAAAGAAGGAAACGTCTAAAACATGTTGGATAAAAGCTCTGGAGGACCAGGACTGGACACCCCTAGAGTAACTATTGACCTTTGACCCAAACCTGAGGAATAAGTCTAACTTTATCTCCACCCCTGCTCTGAGTGTATCACCAACTTCTGCAAAATCAGTCAAAGCTGAAATAACCTGTAAACTGTACAGTCCATTCAGAATATTTATTTTTCCCACAGGAACCTAAAATGTCTTAAATCCATCAGACATGCCCACAAAAGCAGCTTGTGGTTGTGTCACTTTGGTACTTTAATAAGACAAAAAAATGAGAACTGATAGAATGTGAATATGGTTTCATTCTGACTGGAGGATGGGTGGATGTTGAGTTGATGGTGTAGGTTCACGGACAGATTTCATAACACAGTAACGCCTGAAAAAGCTGACGGTTTCATCAAGGTGTGAAAGGTCAAGAAGGTTTTGCTGCAACAAAACAGGGAGTTGAGGTGTTGTCGCCTCCAAAATGCACATTCCATCACTTCACAGTGTTTAGTGTTACTGACAGGTGGTAAGAAATAATTAAATGTGTTTGTAAGAGACATGGAAATGCAACCAAAAGAAGAAAAGGTTAAAGAATCAACAACAAACTTTGGAAAGTGATGTGAAAACACAAAAAGATATAATAAATGCACTAAAACATGTTCACGTTAAAGATGTTAAAGCACAAAACTTGCCTCTGAATTCACCTGCGTAGCCGTCTGTTCTGCATCGTGCTTCTGTAACCATAGTATCCCTCCCTCCCTTTGACCTCTGACCCTCAGATGGCGGACTGTGTCAGTAAGGTGGAGCTGAGCATTTCCTGTTCGGATCTGTTGGATAAAGACGTGGGCTCCAAGTCGGATCCTCTGTGTGTCCTGTTGCAGAAATCAGCATCTGACAAATGGACTGAGGTAAAACACAAAATATTTAATGCACACATTATGAAAAACAAACTCATTTCTGTTTGACCAAGTATATTTTTATGTTTCTATAATCATTAATCCACCAGTATATTTAAGATCTGTTTATTAAAACCATATATTGAATCTTAAAATAGAACTATTGTTTTTATCCATACATTTTACAGTTTAATATTTTCCATAAATCCAAAGGGAAATGCAACAGAAAATGACTGTTTTATATGTATTTGTACAATTCCAGTTCTTATCTTTCATTTCTGTGTAAAACGACATAAAAACAATGTAAACTGTTATCTGCACCAAAGGTGGAAGCACCAAATATGGACATTTATGGTTAGTGTTTGTCAACAAGGACTGTTTTGTTTTTCCAATTAATGAATAACAATGAAAGTGTTAATTTGAAACAAGTTTTTGATAAATTATAAAGTTATATATGTTTTCTTGTTTTCATGACAGGTGGTTTAATACATTTGTTAAACACTGTAAATGTTCAGTTTTTTGAAGGCTGTTTTCAAACATTTAGGTCTTAAAAGGGTAGAATATGAATGGGTCACTGTGTGCACTTTAATTCACGGGTTTAACAAAAATATTACATTAACCCTTAAAGTCCTAAACAGCTGCCAGACCCAAAGCATCTACTGACCTAAAATGTTTAATACTGTTGATCCCCTAATCCTATTAATACGTGTAAATAATAATTTGTGTAAAATACCATTCTTCATCTTTTCATGGTCATCATAAATGACTGTATTTGGACGTTCAGAGATTCCGTCGTTGCCATGGAAACACATGGTCATCTTCTAAAATATTTATTCACCAGTAAAACCCATGGATTTGGATCAATGACAGTGAATGGACACAGTTTATTTATATTAAACAAAAACACGTACAAAAAAACCCTCACTAAATAATAAATAATTTGAGGAAAAAGAAAAAAATTGACAAAAATCATTTCAAAATGGATAATTAAAAAATAGCCAAGGTAATGAATAAAAATGAATAATTAATGATATATTTTAATTTAAAAAAAGTCACTTTCTTCAGTTTTCTCTGTTTTGATAGAATGACCTTTAAATTTACTTTAAACAATGAACAAATAAAATAGTGAAATACATGATTTACACTGAAAAATGCTAATTATAAAGAAAATCTTAAAAATAAATCACTTAGGAAAGGTTAAGTTGTAGAGAAAAATTAATCTGTTTGCTACAAAACTAGTTGTAGAACTTTAAGCATTAAAGACTGATATTATAACAATAATTTGGACCAAAACTGGACTAAAGAATATTACATATAATATTATATAATAAGTATTTATAACTAATCTGTGCATTTTCAGAGGCTCAAAACTAACTGGACACTGGATTGATGTTGAGATGTGTCCAGTTCACTAGTGATTTTACCACAAATGAAGCAGATAAAAGCTCTAGAGTGGATTCCACATGTTGAATTTACCTTCGGATTCTCTATTTTCTGTCTTAAGAGAAGTGAGTGCAAGTGAAGGAGGCATCATTCAGCTGAAAAAACCAAATAGTTCTGTCAGACGGACGGAGAGGACTTAGAATCAGCGGTAAAATCAGTCCTTTAGTTCCATCTGAAAAAGACGGAATCCACGTTCTGAGTTCAGCTTCAACAAAAGACCTGGAAGAACATGGAACAAAACCACAGTGGATGATGAGTGAATAATTTACCTGCCTGTAAGAACAGACAGACTCTGGTTAAAGCGTTTGGAATTCCTAAACCCCTGGAATTAAAGCTGAACGTCCACACTTCAGTCACACCTGGTTTGGTTCATTTCAGATCCATGGGAACAAACAGAACAAACAGAACATATGTGTCACGGTGCAAATACTTATTTTCACATATGTTTTTTTTTTTTTTTTTTTAATTTTTCCAGTTGTGTCGTACGGAGCGCATAAAGAACTCCTCCAGCCCGGCCTTCAGTCAGCGCCTCAGGCTCGACTATCACTTCGAAACGGTCCAGAACCTGAAGCTCGGAGTTTATGACATCGACAACTCGTCCTCTGACCTCGGCGATGACGACTATTTGGGAGGGGTGGAGCTAACTCTGGGACAGGTAACGCCTCACCTGAGTCTCCTGCTTTTTTTAATGTGAACGCTTAAACAAACTGGGCTCTTTTCCGGCTTTAACTCCTGCTTTAATTTTGCTTGTGTTTCAGATTGTTGCCAGTAAAACACTGACACGACCTCTGCAGCTGAAGAAGGGAAAACCTGCAGGGAAAGGAAGCATCACCGTACGTTGGCAGCGCCACAGTCACATGACCACCAGTGTGTTTTCATTCTTAACGCGGTGTGTGTGTGTGTGTGTCATGTGTAGATCACGGCAGAGGAGGTTAAAGACAACAGAGCCATCGAACTGGAGCTGGAAGCCAAAAACCTGGACAAGAAGGTGAAGCCGCCGCTCCTCATCGTCACTGAAACGCTGTGTAATGTGTCGTTAAAGTCGTTAAAGTCTGACGTTATAACGATGTTCACAGGTACATTCAACATGTCTGCTCAAAGCCTCCAGTTGTCATTTAGAATCTGTAAATAGAACAGAGCAGAGTACTGAATATTCTACTTAACCCTTAAGTCTGTGTGTATTTTGGGTGTTTTATTTATTATATTTTCTTGCTTTATTTGGTCTATTTTTTTTTTCAGCACAAACTCACCTCTGTGACAGTTACAGTTGTTATTATTATTATTGTGAATATTATTATTATTATTATTATTACTATTATTATTATTATTGAAGTAGCTATTGACATGACAGTGGTATAAAATATCAGTTTGTCTGTTACCTCAGAACTGTTCAGTGCGTTTATTATATCAGGTCTAGAATGAATCAGAAAGTAAATAGGTCAGAGTTAAAACCAGCAGAGGTTTAGCTCATTGTGTAACGTCAGACTGCACTGAGCAGGACGCGAGTTCAATTCTGGGTCAAAGTAGCTTTTTTTTTGCTGATGATTTTCATGGGGGGGGGGGAATCCAATATTGATATAAATCAGCCACTGGGACAACATTCAGATTGCAAAATTTGTAGCACAGCACAGAAATGAGAAGTCACATGACACATTGCTGCAGCTAACATGTAGCTCCGCCCACATTCTGCACAGACACTGCACAGAGCAAAGAACACCATAAAAACAACATATGGAGTATTTAGAATAATAACACATATTCTATACTATCACTAATTAGTCATTTCTTACATCACTTGCCACAGTACTGTGGTAACAAAATGCACAAAAGTATGTACTGAAGTACAGGCCATATATGATCACAGTACTGTGGCAGCAGGACGCTGATGAGGTCATGGAACAGTATCCATGATTGGCTCTAGTACAAATGCTAACATTTGATTGGCTCTAGCACAGATAATAACATTGGGCTGCTGACAGTAGCCATTGCCTATTTATTTTTCATTGAACTATATTAACACATGGAACCTAAAATCACACAAAAATCTGAAATCCCAGTAGGAAAGTTATTTAAAAGATAAAATAAATAAAAAATGTGAACTTATAATGAACGCATATTTTGAAAATTTCAAAACAGTAATTACAAATTTAACAAATATTAAAGTTATATACAACTGTTTATATGAAAATGCAGGTAATGCCTGAGGTAAAACTATATAAAACTATTTACCAAAAAATCTGGCCGAACCATTTTCACAACCCACTTTTACAAACTATACACACACCATCAGACACGTCACTTTCGCTCTAAAACACAGAAGGAAACATCACAGACTTCACTCCGCCGTTGTCTGTCACTCCTCTTGTTCTTCACCTCCAGGCGTCCCCTTCATGGAGTCCCTTTGTTCTGTGTCACTAAGTATTCAATGTAATTCTTAAACCCTAAAAGTGAGCGGAATCTTCTCTTGTTTCAGGACACGTTTGGGAAATCTGATCCTTTCCTGGAGTTTTTTAAGCAAGGAGATGATGGGAAGTGGCATCTGGTCCACAGAACTGAGGTACATCCACCGAGTCGAAGCAGGATTTATCTGCTTTGTTTTATCAAATAAATATATTTGAAATATGAACCTTCAACAGGAAGCAGAGTTGTGATCATGTTAGACTGAATGTAGTGTGAAGAGCTGGTGTTGTAAACGCTGCTTAAAGCATTTATTTAGTTTCTTTTACATGTTTTCAACACATAAAACAATATTGTCAATAATCCAACGTGTATTCTAGTTCTAAATAATGTAAAATGACGCTGTGAAACTGGTCAGGAAGCTTAATTTATGCACAAACTGTGAAGCAGTGGGTTGTTATTTCTAAGCAAATTAGGCCCTCAGTAGAATTTTGTAAACTCTGGCTCTAGGTTAAAGGGTGTTTGCGTGGGACGCTGCTAAATCTGAAACATCGATTTATATTTACAGGGAATATCTGCATGACTTAAGTTAGTGTGAAGTTAAAATTTTAACTCCTTAGAATGACTTCACATGACTGGGAATTGATTCATCCAAAAGAAGAAAAAAAAAAAATCAACAAAATGAAGAAAATCAGAAACAACATAAAGAAAAATGGACAAAATGAAAATTTTAGTTAATGATTAATTACAATGAACAAAATTATTCACATTCTTTTAACTTTATGCCACCACTGCATATGTGTAGCATGAATAGTTTTATTATGAACATTCATTTATTGTGTGTTTACTTAATGAAGTAGAGGAGGTTTGTTAATGTAGAACTTTGAAGTTTATAGAAATGAGTGATAATTCTCTTTGCAGGTAAACATGACAGATATAATAAGTAATAAAAAGATAAAGAAAATAAAGAAAAGTTTATAAAGAAGATAAAAAATATTTAGTGAGCAGAGAGATAATGTCCACAGGAAGAACTCATTTAAATTTGGGAGTGATCCAGATTCAAATCCGGATCTCAGATCTGGATCAGTGTTCATGTGGATCAATGGCCGGGTCACAATCCAGGATAATGGAGGGTCCCAGGACTAAGGGGCTTTCGCAGGATCTGAGTGACATTCTAGTTTGTAGATGTAAACATTTTAATGATACTATTTAGCTTTTTTTCACATTAAAACACACAAAATTACACATGTAATTGTTGGAACTTATTATTTTTTTTATATATATATTATTGTGTTACTTCAGGTCGTATCGGGCTGTATGTGGCCCCTGAACCAACACGAGTTTGACCCCCCTGCTTTAACATGTTACAACAACATCATGGATGCGTGAATAGTAATGATGTGGAAATGGTGATAAACTGTCTTTAAAAAAACAGATGTTATTCGATGTATAGAAGGATCTGACAAAGCTGTGGGTCTTACAGCCTGTTTCCTATAGATTCTGTAAACGAGAAGGAAGTTTCACAAAGCGCTATAAGAAGACGGTGATTACACGGCGCCATCATTTCCTCCACAACTAATAATAAAGTGAATAACTCTGTGTGCAGGTGGTGAAGAACAATCTGAATCCATCCTGGAAGAAGTTCTCTGTTCCCCTTCAGACGTTCTGCTGCAGTGACCTCGACCGGCCGCTCAAGGTTCAGCCAATCACACTCCACCGTTATCAAAACAACCAATCAATGAACATGTGACTTTAAGAACGGCCAATCAGCTGCTGCCCCTCGCTCTCCCGCAGGTCGACTGTTCTGATCACGACAGCGACGGGTCTCACGATCTGATCGGATCTTTCACCACCAAAGTGTCAGACCTGCAGAAAGCTGCCCAAGGCTCCCCGGTGAGGTCAAAGGTCACACAGTTGGTTCACTCCTGTCGGCTGATGGGAAGTCGGAGGTCAGAGGTGGTTAAACTGTGTGTGTGTTCCAGGTGGCGTTTGAGTGCATCCACCCTGAGAAACAGAAGAAGAAGAAGAGCTACAAGAACTCAGGAGTTGTCTCCGTCAAGAACTGCAAGGTACTGCATTACCCAGAGTTCACTGCTGCGTCCTGTTGAACCTGGGACGGATCAGGTCACCTGACTGTGTATGTGTGTTTGCAGCTGGTGACTCAGTACTCCTTCCTGGACTACGTGATGGGCGGATGTCAGATCAACTTCACCGTATGTGAACAAACGAACACACAAACGTAGAAGATGCACTTTTATTTATTAAGAACCGTTTTACACCAACGTAAACCATTAAAGGATAAAGTGCAGCTGCACACACAAGTGACTTGTGACCATAGATTAAAATTCACCAAATGGGATTGAATTCAGCTCAGTTTTAAAGCTAACAGTCGTGTGTTAGCGACTTTGGCGTGGAAGGTTGCGAGTTCAAATCCCAGGTGGACCCTTGGGCAAAGGCCCTTCACACTATGCACGCCTGTACCTTGTAAGACGCTTTGTGATGTAATGTTCCAGGACAAACAACAAATAGTCTGATGAATGAACACATGCATGTGCATATGAGATGCATTAAGTCTCATAAACATCATCAGTCGTGAACCTGAGCTCACAGTGAACAGAACCATGACACATATTTAAGGAACCAAACACAAACACTGGAACTGAAACCAACATGAGTTAAAGCCGTGGACGATCAAACTTTCACACTGACGTTTTCATTTTTACTACAAACATCCTGGTGGAGGTCACTGATTGGATGTTGTGTTACCTGTGCAGGTGGGGATCGACTTCACTGGTTCCAACGGGGATCCTCGTTCACCAAATTCTCTCCACTACATGAGTCCAGACGGGCTGAACCAGTATCTGTCGGCTCTGTGGTCCGTGGGTCAGGTGGTGCAGGACTACGACACGTTAGTAAACAGAATACACGTTAACCTGTGATCATCAGATGTTAGCATCTACCCCTTCAGCGCTAACATGTACATACTTAAAGCTAACACCATTAACACCTGCAGCTTCCCTCTACAGAACATGTGTCAAACTCCGGTCCTGGTCCGATATCCTGCATGTTTGAGACGTTTGCCTCTTCTGTCACACCTGGTTCAATTATTGATCAGCTCATCCTCAGACTCTGCAGAAGTCTGATAATGATGGAATGACTCCCAGATCTGACGGAAGAGGGAAAGATCTAAAACAGGCAGGATACCAGCCCTCCAGGACTGGAGTTTGTGGG
>JAPSES010041308.1:0-12283 GCA_029822895.1 Maxillicosta whitleyi
TCTCAGTATCTGGGTTAATTATTGACCAAACCTAATGAAATTTTCAGGAAATGTTCGCTCTGAGACAAAGAACAGATAATAAAATTTTGGAGGTGATCCGGATCACTGAATTTTTAAAATTATTCTCTATTAGTTATCATTGGCGTTGCTGTAGTAATAATAATAAATGTCTACCAGATGGCGACTCAAGTGTTAGCTGTGGTTGTTTGTTTCTCATTATCATGAAAGAGGAACCGAAGATTTGGATTCAATATTTCTGTTGTAGCACAAGCACTATTCTGTAGTCCACTGTTGTTTTTGTTGTTATTGTTGTAACGTGGCATTCTGCTTCTGGGGTGAAAGGTTAGAGAGGTGGGGTAATGAAGTCATCGTTTTTAGAAAAGTTGCAGCTTGGTTGGACAGTCGAAGATGTGAACCGGGTCGTTTCAAATGTATCCACTTTGGGACATCAGTTCAAAAAGATCCACTTTCAGGGACTGAAAACACCAGCTTCATGTGGACGAAGAGCCTGTCTGTCTGTCTGTCTGTCTGTCTGTCTGTCTGTCTGTCTATTCCTACCAGTCTTCTGTTTAAAGGTTCACTTTTAAGAGCAAACCAGTGACAGATCTGAGGGACAGAAAACATTACCTGATACATAACAGTAGATTGTGTACAGTACGTCAGCCTCTCTTTCTAATTTTGACCTCTGTGTGTGTTCTTCAGCCTTCTCCGCTCCTACATTCTCCGTGTCAGACAGCGTGCTGACCGCTGTGGCGAGCAGGTGGTTTCCTAAACCCAGTGTGACGTGGGTGGACCGTGATGGGAACGTCATGAATGGAAGCACCAGCCTCAAACCCAACCAGGACGGCATATACAGGGTGGAGAGTTCTGTGCAGCCGGTGAACGTCAGTAACACCTACACCTGCAGGATTGAAAATGACTTGAAGACGGGTATCTCCGTGGCAACTATAACAGGTACGCGTCAGAATGGGAACTGTGATTTCACTCCCTTAACCCCTTAGTGCCTGAATTTATATAAGAAAATGTTATTTGTCTTTTTGCTTTCAACCAGATGATAATTACATGGAGATTAATTTGATTATAGGACATAAAATAGAAAATTTGGGTCTGATGCTAATTTGCGACAACAGGCATAATGGTGAAAAAGTAATAGAACAGATTTTACGTCTCTGGACATGGACCTAGTTATATTGATAATTTCCAGTCTTCTGATTAAGTACTGTATATATTGAATCTATATTCTGATTCAATAATGGAAAGAGTTTGATGTAAATTTGCATCAGTGGACATTAAGGGCTTAAATACCAAACAAAACCAGATTTGATTCATTTTACGGAATCCAGTCCTTTGTTTCTTTCCCTATTTTGCAGAGTCTGGTGTTTCAGACAAGACATACTTCATCAGCGAGGCCTCTCCTCGGCTGTCGTTATCTCTCCTGAGCTTCATGACCTGCTTCTTCTGCATTTATTATGTGATTTAAGTCCACGCTGCTGATGCACGGCTCAGCTCTGACACCATCCTAATGTGTTCAGAATTAAGGTTCTCTCATGAGTCAACCACCAGCACATGTTGTCTCATGGATTTTATTTATGATATAAGTATTTAATGAGTTATGAGTCAATTTAATGATCATACCTGCAGTAACAAATGAAGAAAGTGACTGAAAAGGTCTATTCAGAACATAGGCCTGAGTGTCGTATTCTAAGACTTTCAGGTATTGGTAGATTCCTACATGGAATACAGCCCTTAGTCTAGTTTTTTTTTTTTTTTTTTTTTCTAATTAACCCATAAAGACCCAAACATCCATCACTGACCAAAACCATCTACTGATATAAACTGTTTAATACCTGTTGATCCACTAATCCTATCAATACATGTAAATAATTGGTATAAAATACAGTTATTCATCTTTCAATGGTCATCAGATATGACCCATTTGGACATTTAGAGGCTCTGTAGTTACCGTTTTTACAGTTACTAACAGATCTGGAGAGAGGAAGAAGAGTAGGACAAATACCCCAAACAAAAGGTGTGCCAAGCTGCATCAGACCCAGGCCTCAACAAAGTATTGAATAAAGGACTTATGTATGTGACAGGATGGAATACCTTATTTTTTTAATGATAAAAAGTATATTATTTTTGTGAGGTGTTCTCTATGGGTCATTGGGATGTCTATTTGTTCTCAGGTATTGTTGTATCTGTGTATTGGTATGGAGGTGAACAGGTGCAAAGCAATTACATGTGTGTTTGATTGATTAAGGGAAGATGGAGGTGTATATACATTTAATATTACATTTTAAGGTGTTTATTAAAATCATCCCATACTTTGTTTAGAAATAATGCATTTGGAGATGTTTTATTCAAAATAACCAGTGCAATGTTTGTTTGATGTTTCATGCCTGATTGATTGATGCTGTCTGACAGGAAGTTGTTGCGCACATGTGCACGTCCTGATTATTATTGGAATGGCCGCTGTTGAATAAACCACAGACGAGTGAGGACATGTAGCTAGTTCATGGTCTTTTTTTTTTACACAATGTGGCCATCTCCCAGCTATCACATGTTTTTTTTATTTAACACACACACACACACGTTCCATCATTTCAAACTGTTGTTTTTGAAGCCAACCATCTGCAATACTATCTGGCTGGATGCGACATTTGCAAAAACCCACCAAAAATTACATAAGAATATAAACATGAATTTATAATCTCCTCCATTCAATGTTTAAACCTGACAACAATTGTTAACATACTGAATGTATTTTGTTCTTCTCTGTCATATTTATAGAATTTTCATGTTTTTATGGTCAGTCATTTGTTTTATATTTATTTGTTTGCACTGCTTGTGTTCAGATATGAAATTGCAACATTAATGGCCAATAGCTACTGTTTGTTTAAGAAATAAAAGTGAATTATCATTGTGTTATTGGTGCCATTTTTTTTTTTTTTTTTGTTAAATAGATAACTGAATGTTCAAAACATAAATACTTGAACATAACATCAGCAATAAAACATACCATTAATATGTCCACCAGCACAACACTCTACATGTATGTTCATTACTAGACTGGGACTAGGGATCATAAAATAATGACAAACTGTAGCTATCGACTAATTTTTAGATACAATATAATGTTAATCCATAAATTGAAATGACTATCATAATATTATTTCACTATTTTGTGATAGAAAGTTATTATTTTGAGAATATATGTCATTATGTGTATACAATAATACATTATGAGATTTTGTTTTATTATGTTGTGATATAAACTTTAAATGTTGAGACATGCCATTATTTTTAATAAAATGTTTTAATTATTTTTTAAATATTAAGTTGCAAGTTTGAGATGCTGAAGATATTTGAGATATAAATCAAATGCAATCAATATTTCTCAGAATAATAATAATTATTATTATTATTACAGATATTAGGTCTCAATTTTGAGATAGTAACTCGATATGGGAATGTTTGTAATTAGATATTAAACTTTTGAGATGCTGTTCTATTACTTTATGATACAAACTCATTACTGAGAGATATAAGTTCATTATCTGAGGAGGTTCTTCCTCGTTTGGTGTCATTTAGTCATACGTTTAAGACACTAAATCCATATGATTTTAACACTAACTCCTTATTTTTCTTATTTTCCAGTTGCAAAATGATTTTTTCAGGCAAAAGTGAACTACAGTCGTGGAAAATATTATTAGACCATCAAAAGTCATCAAAAAATAAATAAATAAATAATAATAATAATAATAATGGTAGTACTACTAACTCCTGTGTGTATCATATGACTAAAACAGACAGAAAAGAAAACATGGAATGTGTAAAAGCACTGTTTTTGTCAGTACAGTGTCATAGATATTAATGTAAGAAATAGAGTCATTTTGGTTTTAATCAAGAAAACATGTTAAATGAATAGATATCACCTCAGAAATTAAACTATTATGAGATTTATTTATTTTTTCATTATAATTGTCCCAACAAATGTACCTTCAGTTGTACCAGGCATTAAAATGAACAAGAAGTTGAAGAAAAAAATGGTGTTAATCGTTTTTCCGTGACTGTCGGTAGATGGGGTCAGTCGGAGGCCCGGGTCGGTGGTGTGGAGTGCCGGGAAGTCTTTGAACCCACCCCTCAGAGGCCTCCAGAGGCTTCCTATTGGCCTGGTACTGGCTGGAGTATCAAATGTCCCAGGGAGCCATGAACGCAACCTACTTGTCCCGGGGAGCAGCAGGTCTGTTCCGGTGGGATTTGACTGAATGAGTCTGGAAATGTAAACGGAATCCGGGGGGTTGTTTGTGGGTGAAGTCCGGTGGGCTCCCTCCTGGTGGTCCTCAGTCAGTCTGTAGAAGTTTTGGGGTGGGGCTGTGAAGTGGAACTCGGTGTTTGTGGGCTGGTGTTGGTCGGTTCGAGGCCACCGGGAGCGGGTTGAAACAAACCATGTCCCAGCCTGAGTTGGAGCCGGAGAAGCGGAGCGGAGACCCGGACCCGGAGCTCAACGGCTCCACGGTGAACCCCAGGGCGGTCTGTAACGTGTGTAAACGCCTTTTCCGGGAGCCGAAGATCCTGCCCTGTCTGCACACCTTCTGCTCGGACTGTATCGGGCAGCTGGAGCCGTTCTCCGTGTCCCCCGGGGCCGGTGCGGGCAGGGGCAGGGGTGAGGCGGTGGTCGTCACGGTGCTCTGTCCGGACTGTGACTCCGAGGTGGACCTCCCCCCCTCGGGTCCGACCGGCCTCAGCACCGACCACCTGGCACTCGATGAGGTGTTCCTGGAGACCCTGGCGTCAGACGGCCCGCTGGGGTGCGACCTCTGCGGGGAAGGAGGAGCCGAGAGCCGCTGTGAGGTCTGCGGGGTCAATCTGTGTGGGTTCTGCTGCCAGGCACACAGGTACGGACAGACAGACAGACAGATAGATCCAGTAAGATAGTAAGAACGGGTACAGACAGACAGACAGAAATATAGATCCAGTAAGATAGTAAGAACGGGTACAGGTATGACAGACAGACAGATAGAAAACACAGGTACAGACAGAAAACACAGGTATAGACAGACAGACAGAAAAGGCAGGTACAGACAGACAGAAAACACAGGTACAGACAGACAGAAAACACAGGGACAGACAGAAAACACAGGTACAGAGACAGACAGACAGAAAACACAGGGACAGACAGACAGACAGAAAACACAGGGACAGACAGACAGACAGAAAACACAGGCACAGACAGACAGAAAACACAGGGACAGACAGACAGAAAACACAGGTATAGACAGACAGACAGAAAACACAGGGACAGACAGACGGAAAACACAGGTATAGACAGCACAGGTATGACAGAAAACACAGGTACAGACAGACAGACAGAAAACACAGGGACAGACAGACAGACAGAAAACACAGGCACAGACAGACAGAAAACACAGGGACAGACAGACAGACAGACAGAAAATGCAAACAGACAGACAGAAAACACAGGGACAGACAGACAGAAAACACAGGGACAGACAGACAGAAAATGCAAACAGACAGACAGACAGAAAACACAGGGACAGACAGACAGACGGACAGAAAATGCAAACAGACAGACAGAAAACACAGGTACAGACAGACAGACAGAAAACGCAAGTACAGACAGACAGAAAACACAGGGACAGACAGACAGAAAACACAGGGACAGACAGACAGAGTATAGTTCGATGAACCCAGGTGTAGCCTATATGAACCATCAGAATCCCATCAATGCTACTTTATTTTATTATTGAGTATAAAAAACTTGGTAAATTGCCAGGTACCAAAATGAACCCAGTTTCATAGAAGTTAAATAACATTTGAATTTACTCTGTTTTCACTAAAAATGCAAGCTCACAGAAAGGGATAAATGTAGAGGAAAAACCATTTTTGGAAAAGGGTTGATCTGAATAACTTTCCAAATAAAGCTTTTTCCTGTTTTTTAACCTTTTGCTAGGATGCTAATCAGTGCACTGTGTAATCTGTGAATGTTTTCACATGCAACAGGAGAGAAGAAACAACATGAAGAACATGTCCCATACACTGTGTCAGATGACTTAACTATAATACAGTGTTTTGGTTCTTTTTGTTGTTAATCATGAAGGTCAATGTTGTTGCAGTTTTTGGACCAAAGTGTTAAGATTAGTGAAACTGTGCACCAGAGCTTTTTTCTGTCTCCAGAGATTGTAGGAAGTTATTAGTTGCTTCTTTTTCACATTAATTTATTAATAATACGATCTGCATATCAATCCTAAACAGCGTTTGTATAGGGGCTTGAAATCCTTGAAAATGATTGAATTTCAATGTTATGTTTTCAAGGTCTGGAAAGTGTTTAAATTTTAGTTTCAGTGCTTGAAAGTGCTTGCAGTTCTGATTTATTTTTTAATATTCACTCTGCGGTTAGATGGAAAGCCGAAGCTATTTATGGAGAGATGATACATTTAGAAAAATAACACTTAATGTCAAAAAAGTAAATTAGCAGGCTTTCTCAGGTCGACTCCAGGTATAGGTTTTATCTTTTATACTTTGTCTCCAAGTGGAACACCAAGTGGCTTCTCTTTTTTTGGATAATACTTTGTGTTCTCCTGTAATTTTGAAAACTTTTTTCTGTTATGAAACATTATTTTAGGTGTTTATAGCATAATACAATGTACATCATTGTGATACAAAGCTTAAAAAATAATCTTGAGTTACAGTCGATGAAAAAATTATTAGACCACCCATTGTTTTCTTCAGTTTCTTGTTCATTTTAATGCCTGCTACAACTAAAGCTACATTTGTTTGGACAAATATAATTATAAGAACAATAATATCTCATAATAGTTTAATGTCAGAGCTCATATCTATCCATTTTCCATGTTTTCTTAATAAAAACCAAAATCACTTCAGTTGTTACATCAATATTTATGTCATTGTACTGATAAAAACAGTGCTTTTAGGCATTCCAAGTTTTTTGTCTGTCCGTTTTAGTCACATGATACACACAGGAGTTAGGACTTGATTACATAACCATTGCTTTTTATGAATTTTGATGGTCTAATAATTTTTTCCACAACTGTATGTATTCCTGTAGATCTGTAATTTACCCAGACGATAAGGTTTTGTGCTGGACAAATATGAAAATGACCCTTAAAAGTGTATGTACTGTAATCACTGAAGTCCTACATTATTATCTTTTATTATATTGCTTAGTAGTATATTCAGTTTTATTCATGTCTTCACAGATATTTTGCCCATATTTAGTTGAAGTTTTATAGTATTCTGTTTTTTGTTCTTTTTTTTTTTTTTCCGGCTGCACTGGCAGGTTGTGTTTTTCTGTCCATTTTCTTTATTCTTCCTCTTGGGGGTGTTTTCAGGACACGGTTCGGGTTCTGTTATTATTTATATGTGATGTTCACAGACAGGCGATGCTCTGTATTATTTAATATTGTTCTAGTCTCATCTCTGTTAGATTCACTCTGAGGTGAGGTTTTTCTTCATGTGAGCTGTCTTGTTTTCTCTTCAGCTCTATAATCAAAAACAGAATCCTTTATTAATTTCAGGGGGAAATTATTGGGTGTTAAAGTCAAGTGTGTTAAAAGTAGCAGGAAAGAAATGATCAATATAACTGAAAAATATAACTATATAGGTCTAAATATACAAACGTATATATATTTATAAAATATGTACTACACAATATGTTATCAATATGATAATTAATGAAATATACTTAAGTGTGCGAACATATGTTTGTGTGTAAGTGTAATTATATGGTTATAATGTGGAGTTAAACAAGTTGATATCCGTGTCTGTCTCACTTCTTTATATAAAGTGTGTTTCTTTTCTCCCTCTGCATTGTCTGCAGGCGTCAGAAGCGAACGGCGTCCCACTCCGTTCAGGGTTTGGATGAGCTCAAGTCTCGGGGTCGCCTGTGTCGCCCCATCCTCTGCTGCGTCCATCCAGGCCAAGAGCTCCGCCTCTTCTGCCAGCCATGTGACCTGCCTGTCTGCCTGGAATGTGCCGCCATGCTGCACCGCGACCACCGCTGCTGCCCCACAGGTGATGTCATCGATTGCCACGGAGACCGCATCCGAGAGCTGATCGCAGTCCGCCTGCGACCTCGTCTGGAGAGGCTGGAGGAGTCACTGCAGAAGGTAACGACAAGTTATTACACATTAGTCTGTTACAGTCACCGCACCCTATAAAAATACACTTTATATTTTACATCTTACATCAGCCGTTGTTTGTTGTTTAATTATTTAATCAATAAATAAGTGTCATTATAATTATATCCCCAATCTATGCCAATCTTTCACTTTGACTGTACAGCTCAGACAACACACCGTTTCCGGGTAAAGGGTCATCCATTTTTTTCAACATTTTCAAGAGCGTACAAAATGTACTCTTTCAAACCCCCCCCCCCCTCCACAAGAGTACACAAATTGTTGACAATATTATCTACCGGTTAACCAGCGAACGGTGGTGGCACAGTGGATACACACACGGGTAGGGAGCCTCACTTCATGGGTTTGATCCTGCCCTTCGACACGACTTTTTTTTGAGACTTTATTTTTGTCTTGGGTATTGACATTTATTTGACATTTTGAAAGCGTACATCCTTCATTAACCCCCTCCCCCTAGGCGTATGTTTTGTATGGTCTTTAAAATGTTGGAAAAAAAAAAAAAGGATGACCCCTAAAACACACTGATAGTATATAGACTAAGTTATTCACATATGATTTAATAATAAAATTCATCAGCTAAAATTATTTGACCTTAAATAGTTATAATTAGGGGCGTGGTCTCTTGTAGGGACCAGTCAATGTCCTCCATTGTTGTTGCTGAATGAGCTTTGATTGACAGTTAGCTTAGCTGCTAAGTCACACACTCAGAGCTGCTGTTTATTGAACAAAAGTTATTTTTTCCCTGACAGACAGCTCTGACAAAACTGCAGTATAATTTACAATAACTGCACAAATTAGATTATTGTTTCATGAAGTTTAGTTCCACTTAACTTATTTACAGTTCTCTACCTGTTGGTGTCATTTAGCTTTATTAGCTAATGCTACTTAGCTAATAGTTTGGAGTTATACGAAGGGGTAAGTCCCACCCCTTCATAGGATTTTATTTCAGAAAAAAATTATTATATACAGTTAATGGTTCTCCCATCATGTGCACATATGATGTTTAATTTAAAAGACAACTGCAAGTTTTTTGTCAAATTGTTAAACCAACAGACTCTAAAAGTATGTAAATAGAAAGACTACACACCTGAAGATAAATGAGCTGTCATCGTAACTGTCTCATCGATTCGCTGAAAGTGTCTGTGTAGCTTCAACCAGGCTGTGGTGATTTTTACTTCTGAAGAGAATAAGAATGAGGTCAAATATGTCATGATAAGTTTGGTCCATTCAACTGTTTAGCTGTAACTAGACGTTTCTTTGTTCTGCCACAAACTGCAGCTTTCTGGATTTGTAAAATTATCTTTAAATTGAAAAACATCATATATGTAAATAATGGCACACGTCAAGCCTTCATTTTTTTTTTTCTCCAAAATTTCGGCACAAGGGGCGGGACTTCCACTCTCGTCTTGTCTGTTCTGCGTGTTTGTATATTAGTCAAAGTCAATGTTACCATTGTCAAAGAGGTGTGTGTGTGTGTGTTGACATTTATTTTGTGGCTTACTTGGTGATGTTTAACATGACATTATTAAACAATGCAGTGGTGTCATCAGGATTAAAAACAACAGACGTCACACAGGTTTTAACCACTGTTATTATTCAGCCTATAGTTAACAATAGGCTTTAAGTCGCAGATCTATCATTTTAATTCAAATCTTTCCAGTGGATTAAACTGTCTTCATCTATATGTATTTACTTAACTGTTGTATAGTGTAATAACATCTTTATTTCTTTATTTTATTTTCAGGACAATGCACATCTGTTCAATACTTTAAACTGTCTTAGTTGTTGTAATTAATTGTTGTTATTTTTGTCTTTCATGCATTTTTTCCATACGTCTTCATAGGAGATCTCATATTATGTCTCATTTTAAAAACTCATCTTCCCATAATCCTACAGGTGGACGAATCCCAGGAACTATTGCAGGCACGGGTGGATGCAACAGCAAATGACATTAGAGTGTTTGCACGAGGCTACGCCAGCGCTGTGGAAGCCCACTGTGTGTCTCTGCTACGTCGTCTGGAGGAGCTCCGCATCCAGCGCAGGTCGGACACGGTGTCTGTGCAATTATTTGACTTTCTGCCAAATCAGATTAATGCACTTTACTAGAGGTTTGATGGATGTTGATCCAAGTCTAAACAAACACGCACAGATTTGGACAGTGGACACACATTCATGCTTTGAGTCCTATAAAAACACATCTATTTAGGGCTGCACAATATATCGTAAAGATATTGTCATCGTGATAATGGAGTGTGCAATAAAAAGACGTGCAATCATTTATGTTATTTTATTTTATTAACTTTGTGTTTTCCACACCACGTGGTACCACAGTGGTTTTCTCTCTCACTCTAACACTAGTTTTTCTATCAAAAAACTGAACTAATGCTGCTGCTGCTGTTGAATGTAAGTTTACATGTTATTAATGTTGAAAAGATGTGAATATTTTCGGAGCACAACTTTAGCCAAAGCCTGAAAAATTATATTTAAAGATTTTATTTTTTATATGTAGTATTTACTAAACCAGACAAACAATGGAATATTGTTTTGTTAAAGTTCTTACATGGTGGTACTTTTATTATGAAATACATCCATGTCATTTACACATTGTTATATGTGAATAAAATGACTAAATATTTGACTCTGTTTGTATCTGAAGGTCTATGGTTGAAGCTTCACCATGGTTTTGGACAGAATTGTGTAACTGATTGTATTAGTTCAGTATTTTGTCTTAAATTCTAAATAATTGAATCAGCAGACAAAAAATTGGCTCATTTTAACAAAGTTAAGGAATACTTTTCTTAGATGAATTTGGTTTTTCTTGAGTTGAACGAGCAATATTGCAATATTATTGTTATCACAATGCATACCATCCGTATCACATATTGCAAGTTTTGCCAATATTGTGCAGCCCTACATCTGTTCACCACATCCACATGAAAAAACCTGCAGCAGGCAGAGCGTGAAGTTACTAGCCATAGTTCCACAGTTGTATCATCTGTGTACAAAGCACTGACTATACGATGTATCCTGCCAGAGCTGTACATGAGGTGCAGTCCCATCAGCCATAGAATCTGAGGTCTGACAGGAGGTGTTAATGGAGGTGATGTCATTACAGTGGCACCTTTCAGTGGGCTCTATTAGGCACCATGTGAGCATTTAGTTATTGAAGCAGATGTGTCGGAGGGAACAAAATGTGCAGCGTGTGGATCAGAGCGACTGTGAAAACCCTAGATGTGATGGTCAAATGACTGGGTCTGAGAACCTGTGAAACTGGGTCTTACAGTGTTTCTTGCTATTGAAAAGTGTCATCATTACCACCATTTCACCTCAATATCAGTGCATACAGTATTGTGTAAAAATCAGAGCTGCAGCTATCGATTATTTTTGTAATCGATTAATCTATTGAGAATTTTGGTTGATTTGTTTATCTTAATTGGTGAAAATTTGTGAAAAAAACATGTCTAAAAATGACAAATAACTTGTTTCTAATTCCAGAAGCAGCTGAAACAACCACAAAAAGTATAAACACAAAAGAATATCTGTAATCTGTATAGAAATAAACACAATAACAGTATAAAAGTATATATAAATTACCTATATAAACAACAAACAAATCAAATGACATCTACAGTTAATATGTGCACTGCAGTCTTCAACAAATTTGTATCCAACTTATTAACAACTTTACTGTTCAATGCCTATGCACTTTACTGTTTATTTAACAGTTTTTCTTACTGTATATATTGTATTTCGATTGTATTTTTCAATTGTATCCTGCTTCTGTTACATGTCAGTTTCCTAGCTTGGGATCAATAAAGTATTTCTATCTATCTTAAGATGGAACTAACATGACTTTGTTGAACCTGGTATCATTTGTGTGAAACACAACAATGGAACCAATGTTTAATGGAGGCGAAATGAAGGATAGGCTTAGATCCGGGAAAATTGTTATTGAATATTTTTAGCTCCCACTTAAGTGCAGAGCTATATGTGTTTGTGTCATTTCCAAAGCCATGTCCGCATCCACCTTGAACTTTGTCCAGAAGATTTCTCTAAGGCTATTACTCCGATTTTCTTCAAACTTTGCATGATTGTACTTTGGG
>JAPSES010041318.1:0-12282 GCA_029822895.1 Maxillicosta whitleyi
AGAATCCAGGATTTCTTCCGGATCACCCCCAAAAGTTAATCATTTCTTCCTTGTGCCATTGCCAACAAATCCTGAAAGTTTCATCAAAATCTGTCCATAACTTTTTGAGTTATGTTGCACACAGACGGACGGACAGACAGACAAACGCCGGCAAAAACATAACCTCCTCGGCGGAGGTAATGAAGTGCATGTCATTGACTGTATCATGACTCAATAATTAATACTATTGTTGTTATTAAATGCTATTTTTAAATTATTAAATGCATTTTCTTTCCTTAAAACATAGATTAGTCTCTGTAGCCACAAAATTGTAATTAATAATTGACAGTGTTATTGAATATTTGAATACATATTTTAATGAACTGACTTTATGATTAAATTGGCTGAAAACACCTGATTTCCTGATACTTGTTCCAGACTCCTAAAGCCATTACAAGGGAAAAAAAAAACATCCGACTCTCAGGTACACACCATTCTGTGATTGTCCTGGCCTCAGTCTGCATTAGAATAATGGCCTTCGTGTTGTGTCTGACTTTGAGTCAGACAGCAAATGGCAGTTAGAAAGAGTCTCTTACCTCGGCACAGAAAAGCACTCGCCAGGGAAAATGGAAGTATTTAAAAATGGATTGCCTGTTTAAACAGCATGTAAAATTAAGCAGATAATAAATGTATACATCTAGCACTTGCATTCACAAAGGCCTCCTCTCTCTCTCCCCCATTACGCTTCTCTCCTCTCAACCTCGCTCTTTTTTCACCTCCTATTCCACAATAATTCAGTCTTTATCTCTGTCGCGCTGATTACTTCTTTCTGCTAAGACAATGACACAGGCTCACACTAAATGGCAAGTAACGGACAGGCATATTCACAGGCCCATCGTTAAAGAAAACAGCGTTGTTTGTGATTTAATTTCAGATTTTCAGACTTAATTACTTGAGTGTGTGTTGCAGAGTGTGTACTCATTCCTGCTACTTGTGCACATAAAATAAATATAAAAAAAATAAATTAAAAAAAAAAGAACATGATGTACACTAACTGACATGAGTGGGCACCACTACTGATGCCACTGCAACATGATGGTAATTACTTAAGATTAGACAGATTGGCTCAGGTCTGTCTCCTGGAAACAGAGAATCAGAGCCTTTGTGTTTTTGCAGAATAAACCTTATATTTACAGAATTATGCATCTTTGAAATATGAAGGTTGATGAAAAAAGATTAAATTAGAGCTCTGACTGGGCACATATTATTCTAGGTAGGTCACAGTTTCATTATCTAAGCTTTAATAGTCTCCCTCATCCTGTAACTATCGCTTCAGTTCTGGACAAATGCTATTTTTTTTTACTTGCAAAAAAACAATGCAAACATCATCATGCTGTTGTACATGAGAATAACATTGTGATTAAGAAAAACTAAGGATTGGAATTACTGTTAATTAAAAAGGAGCTGGTGATTACTGCTGGCTGCTGATATTGTTATTGGTTATTGTTATTAGCAAGTATTTACATGCAAACATAAACATTTCTGCACATATGAACATAGATTTTTTTTACCACATTAGCCTTAGGGTTCTTCAAGTGACAGAAGTAAAAGACAAATGCATTTTTTTGTGTTTCTTTGTGTTTAAGGGATTATTATATACCTTACTGACAATGTAAACAGATTTTATCTATGTAATGTATTAAATAAATGATTTGTCAGAAAAAAAGGCTCCATTGCCATTTGCTACAAACCAGATACATATAATGTCTACATATTTTACATGCTTTTGTCCAAAGCAACTTACAAGGTATATAGGCATGTATAGCGTAAGGGCCCACCTGGGTTTCAAACCGGCAACCTTACACCAAAGTCTGCGGTGTTAACCACTAAGCTATCCAGTCGCTCATATTTGTAATAAAATATGTTTTGTATTCCTATTTCTAAATATACATTCACATTATTCACTTCGTAAGTGTTATATTATCAGTCTTTTTTAGAAATTCATTCTTTCATCCCTTTTTTGACGACCCTGTGATGAACTGGCGACATGTTCAGGGTTTTCCCCGCCTTCCCCCGTTATTAGCCGCGATAGGCTCGAGAACCCCTGCGACCCTTTCGAGGATTAAGTGGTTCAGAAAAGGAATAAATTATCACTTTTTTGCAATATAATGGTTAGGTTTAGGCAAAGATCTTCCATTAACAAACATGATGCTCGGTATGATCTGCTAATGATATGAATCAGTTCAATTCCTGTCTCCCAAGTGGTCAGAGGTGTTAAAATAATATGATAATATTGAAATGTTTTTATGTTTTATGTTTTTATGACAGAGGCAGGCATCGAAACAACATCCATTTCCTCCTGATCTTTGAGCCTGAGAAACGTCATTTCAACATCAGAACGTTCAGAGGAAACAGCGTTTACAAAAACTGGGTCCACTTTTACTCAGATCACAATGGAATGAATGAATGAATAAATAAATGAATGAATGAATCTGAAAATCACATTCGCTTCTTCTATTGGAATGAAGGGGTCAGAATCAACCTGTACACTTCTAAAGGGGTGGGGCAGAGAATAAACCGTGTGACAGTGATACAGGAAGTGACTCTAATGAAGCATTTTATTTTCCTGAACAGCCTTTGATTTACACAGTGATTTAGATACTGGTGATTGGTTTAATATAGAAAAAGATTTGATTCAAAAAATGACTTACAACGTATTTCTTATAAACTACAATATATCGTCGTTCTTGGGCGGAAACCACCTAAGTACATTTTTGGTCTTTTTTTTTTTTGTCATAAAATGATTCTGTTGGTCAGTCTTATTAATATTTAGCCAGTGCAAAGTGCTGAAAACTGGTAACTACATCTCCTAACAGTATTCATTTATTTAGAATATCCATTATTTTTCCATTTTTCTGAAAAATAACCATTTGACTTAAGAGGTTTACACCTGACATAACATATGTAAATAACTATAAACACATCTGTATTGCCAAAGAGTGAATAAATACACCTTTGTCAGAAATTATGTAAATTATCTTTATATTTTATTACTTTTATTATTATTTTAAGTACTTTAAGGTTAGGGAAAAGCTTACTACAGGAAAAGAAATGCTAATAGCTCATTATGTATTTGAAGAGCTCTTTTTCAAAATGTTATAATTAATTAACCAATTAATTAAAAAAATATATATATTCTATTTTTTACAACCTGATTATAAGATAGCATCAGGAAAATTGGAAGTAGGTTAATGTTATCTGCTATTTCCATAAGAATTTTGAACATTATAACATAGATTTCAGTGATATTGACAGAGAACGACAATAAAAAAAAAAAAAAATGTAATTTTTGAAAATGGATATATAGCGTTTTGGAAAAGAGCTCTTCATTTATTAATAATTTAATAAAACCATGACCTTTCCCAAATGACTTTAATTACCTGAACCTAAAAACATTGCGGAATCAGAATGCTTTCTGGTGGCAGAGTCCTGCATTTTTCCTCAACTGCCTCCTACTGAGAAAAGGTTAAAGTCACAGATCTTTTGACAATGACAAATTACTCTTGAGATTACATCTATCCGCGGTTTGGAGAAACGTAGTATGGCAATTTCTTTTTACAGGTAATTGTGTTGCATACATGGACATATCCGTGTCATTCACAGCATCTTCACTAATTATTTACAGAGGTGAGTGATGGAAACGGTACCAGTTCAGTGTCACTGATATGGGGGTGTCCTTCTGCCATCTGTTCGCTTCTCTCCAGGACACGCACATACATAAGCCCCGCTACAGACGAGCATACATGCACATACGTTACTCTCCCTGAATGAGCATCGGGTCAGTGAATTCCACAGTGGAGGTCACAGCAGCAGAGGAAGACAGAGCGGCTCAAAGTGAC
The DNA here is from genome assembly GCA_029822895.1 of Maxillicosta whitleyi. Classification (NCBI taxonomy): domain Eukaryota; kingdom Metazoa; phylum Chordata; class Actinopteri; order Perciformes; family Neosebastidae; genus Maxillicosta; species Maxillicosta whitleyi. The sequence goes on from JAPSES010041318.1 coordinate 3,879, forward strand.
AGTGAGGATTGTGCGGAGTGACAGGGGAGTGAATATAGGAGCTAAACATTAAAGCTGCAGGAGCTGAAATCAGAGGATAAACACCTGATTTGGAAAACACACCTTCCTCCTACAGCTCATCCTCTTTGTCCAAATCAGAAAACTAAATATAAATATAGATGAGCTCATGCTGCTTGAATACATATTTAACTCCTGCCGGTCTGAAAACAACTAAAACGCCCCTTCATTGGGATAGATTTTCAACAGCCTGGGTTTTATAAAAGCAAGTAAGATCCTTGTTTCCTGAATATGCTGAAAAGTAATTATGGAATTTTTGCTCAATGATGCCAGAAAACCATCAGTGCAGCTTTAACGGGCTGAAGTAATTCTATTGTCTTTCAAAGAAACAATAACGAAAACCTAATCTGTTCACATCCAGAGTGCTTTTAAGAGCTGATGCAAACTCAAGTTTTCCCCAAAGAAATCATCTGACGTCATTCTAAAATTAAAAAAAAAAAAAAAAAGTAGACAGGGTACCACACACATGCATTAACACACACTTTCAGAACCAAAATTCAGTAAGTGTAACAGAAAGAAGACAAAGTAACAAAGATACAAGTGAGCCCTGAGCTCAACATCAATATCTTCTATTGATTTCCCTTTTGTCCTGACACAGAAAAACGAACAATTTCACAACAATAGACTGCCCTATTCAGTCTGCAGCTCTCTCCCCTGTTCTTATCTCTGTTCATTTTCCTCTATAGACTTTTATTCCTGAGGCTGGAAAATAACGACATAATCGGCGTGGTTTTTGTTGCGTTGCAGGGGGTCAGGGGTCGTGAGAGGTAAATGTTATTTCCTCTGAGAAACACCATCCATGGCCCATCAGGTCCGGGGGTCAAGGAGAGTCATCTAACTTGTGAGTATGAAGGACGGCATGCCTTGTTAGACTGTATTAACGTCATGCGTCCTCCCTTAGGTCAGCACATTGTTATCATAACTGATACAATGATAACCAAAGTTGGGCAACACTGACTTTTGCAATGAAACCTTCCTGTATTATTTACTCACATCCAGCAGTGAGACCTAATGGAACATATGTAGTTGGATGGTTAGTGTATTGTTAGATAATTGGATTTCTTTTTCTTTTCAGAAACAAAAGAAAAACTAGTGGTTAATTTGATTTTTGCTTTAAAAAAGAATTAAAATTAAATTTCAAGGCGTTTTTCTTTTTCAGTGTGAACCTGAATTAAAAAAGGAGATTGATTTTTCTCGTTTTCTCTTCCTAATAACAAAAAAGAACATTACTACCTGACAGAAATGGAAAAACAGACAATTTTTTATTTTTTTTTTCTGAGACTGGATGTTGTCATTTCAAGGAACGAGCGCTAATAGCTAGATCACACAGATTCTAATGAATGATGAGTTTGTACAAAATCTGGACATCTTTACATGCTCTCTCCACAAACGTCTACGAACTCCAGATTTTGTAGGAAAATCAATCTGTTTTAAATTAGGTTCATCTGTTTTGACACTGAAAAAGAAAAACACCTTGAAATTCAATTGTAATTATTCCATTTTACAATAAAAATCAATTAACCACTATAGTTTTTATTTTGTTTCTGAGAAGAAAATCCAATTAGCAAAAGACACACTGATTTAGGATTATGCTCTGTTATATTTACTTAGAAACCATGCATTATGTAAGTATGTATGTATGTATGTATGTATACTACTCTGGCTCATTGGATGCACTCTGCAGGAATGAAGGGTGAATATTTTCATTTCATGGTGGCAGGATTTGTATCACTTTGTCTGAGAGTTATTGTTTTCAAAGACCCCCTTGGCACATGAAAAAACACCAATCCTCATTCCAAATACAAAATGTCACACATCTTTTTATGTGGTGTTTTTAGTATTTGGGCATTTTAAGATCATGTGTGCATGTACTCAGCAAAAAGACAATAATGAGTCTAATTCTGATTTTTTTTTTTTTTTTTTTGTTACATAAAACCAACCAACTTCTATCACACATTATTTTATTGTTGTGTCCTGAGTTCAACATTTAACAGAAAACAAGCATAGTTTGTTGAAGGAACTGGCCAAACAATCCAGAGGGTTTTTGCTGCTATTCCAAAATGCTATCATAGAGTGCCAGACACATTTAAAGTTATAGTTAACTCACTTTATTGTCCCCACTGGTTTCTGCATTTTATCTAATACACACTTCAAGGCAGAAATGCTAAACACAGCAACACACCTGTGCCATCTGCAGAGCTAACACAGTATAGAGAGGTGTGTTTAATCAAGACTATGCGTGTAAATTAGTACATGCATACTGTATATATTCAAGAGGCCAAAAATTTATACCTACCTTTATCTGGGCTGTATACATTCAATTATATATGTATATAGTACACTTAAATGCATCAAAATCTATGGATATGTAAAGTCGAAAGTGCCAAAATCAGGACAAAAACGCATGTTCTAGAATGTAGTCCTCCGAGCCAGAAATCTCATGTGATCAAACAGAAAACATGCAACACGGAAATGATTGTGTTTATGGGACTATTTTTGATGGAAAAATCCAAAAATTTCTGAGGTCCACCAAACTTTATGTTTCAGTTTGGCCATACTTTTTTTTTTTTTTTTTTTTTAAATTTACACCTACTTCCTTGCTCCTCATTCAGTGGATTTCTTCATTGGCTACATTCCATTCCCTGTCACAATTCACAGTCATGTCACAATTCACAGTCATGACACTTTCCCCACACACAAAGATTTTTGGTCATAAATATTGAACAACTTCAATATTCATGATTATCAGCCCTGATTATTGGGACAAATTCACTCTTGACATACCTCAGACCACAGGATAATTTCATAAGATAATCTTATATGACATAAAATAAACTAGCGTTTGCCATCCTTGAGCGGGAAAGGGGAAAATCAGGATAAAAATAGCCTGATAATCTTTATTTTGTACCCCAGTTAGGTATAAAGAGGACCTGTCATAATTTTATGCTGTTGTGGAAAGGTAAAGCCACTTTCACTTTTTTATACAGTCCAAAACCACAGCCAGGAGTAAACACAAAATCCCTGTTTCCTCTTGGGCTGTTTTAATTAGAATTTGCTGAAAGGTAATTATACAATTATTGGAACTTTTGCATATTAAGCTAGTTGGCGGTGCTACTTGGCACCAATTGTCCAACTCTGTGAACTCAACTGGATGCACCATGCTTCCAAAATATACTCCCTTATTAGAGAACAGGAGATGTCCAACATGTTTTCCAGAAAACTTCCCATAGCTCTTCAACTGGGTTGGATTCTGATGAATTTGCACATTCATATTATGGTGCAGTGTGGTCCGTGCTTCCTCATTGAGCAAAAACATTAAGAGTTATGTCTGAGGAAATCTCTTACTTTTCTACCTGAAAACAACTACAATAGAACAGATTTTCTACAGAGTCAACAAAAAGAGGTAGAATACTGATCAGATATTTGTTCAATAAAATTAAAACAAACATCATTACTTACTACTGATTACTTTTTGTTAAAAGCACTAATTTTGCACTTTGCTAATCAGCATTTTCTGGTTGAGCACTGTAAGTTCGAATTAATCTGATCCAAAATTTGAGCAACTATTTTTAGATGTTGGGGTTTATTTTTGAAGCTGGCATTTCTTGAGTATAAATGTCTTATTTCCCATGAGTCAATGATTTAAAGCGAAGATTAAAAGCTCGGACTATGCGCAGAGAATAGTCGAATAGTATCTCTACAGCAGGAATACAGATGCAATAATAATGTAAACTGATACTGTTACTGATGTGTTCTGCATTTCAGGAAGTGTATTTTGTAAACTTTAGTGGAATATATTTCATAAATAACAGTCCCAGTCCTGCTTAGATAATTTATCATTTCCCTATGTTGAATTTATGGGTGGGACCAGCAGCGTTACACGATGTCCAGATGGTTTTGCTGGCCTACAAGCATATACTTGTAGCCTCAAGATGAAGAGGCTCTTGGCTTTGTGTTTGCATATTTAGTCAGTGTGGGTGAGTGTTTGATTGGTTTTCTAATAGCGAAGAGATTGAGCACTGATCACCACCCCTAGAGAGAAGAGAGAAGTGTGAATAAAATCAAATTAGCTGAGAAACAAAAGGGACCCTACTCGTGTCTATGGCGACTGGCAAACAGACAAAGCCACTCCCCCCCAGGTCTCCTGAGAGGAAGAGGCAGGCTTTCCCTCCCCATGTGGTCCCAACAAAAACAAGTCCAAAACCCGGGGACTTCAAAGCACCGACGCACAAACACCACACACAGGGTCTGTCTGAGACGTCTCCGGTCACGTGACTCTAGGCCAGGTGCACCCAGACCGGGTCTTTGGCAACACAGCGTGGCCACTGCCCGAGTCAGTCTTGATCGGCAGCCAATCAGAGGTTCCCCTTCTTTTGAGGTGCCGTTTTGGGGGCTCGGGGCACCTCCCACATTGGCTGAGCACCTGCTGCTCTCCAATATGCCCACCCGTTCCCCACAGTGTCTCAACAGGCCTCTCATTCACACTCCTCCAAGCCCCCTCCCTCTCTATCTCCCCCTGCCAGGTGTGTCCAAACACATGCCCGCTGTCTCGTAAACACAAAGAGCAGCGTTGCCCGGTTCGCTGCAAGGGTCCTGAGAGACGTCCAACTATCACACAGACTTGTAGTGGAGCCAAATGGTTTAGGGAGGAGCCAGAGAGTCAATAAACAGAACAAATCCCACAAAACTTTAAAAACACAGAAGCACAAAAGTAGCTGACAAACAGGCAGCACAAATCAGGATTATTTCTGTTGTCAAGACCTAAAACTTGGAATGAAAAAAATCATATAAAAAATGAGTTTTCAAACACACAAGCGCAGAACACCACAATGGGCTCTGCAACATGACCTAAAATGACACAAACTGCAGGTAAAATCTGCTTTGTTTTAGTTCCCCTCCTTGATTTATACTGTGATAGCAAAAAACCCTTTAATAAAAATGCTTCTGTAAATCATATTTACTGCTATATATTCTATCATCTTACCATTGTCAGCTTCTATAAATCAAGGCTTTTCCCATAACACCTGAAAAACTACTTCAGCGTTAATAAAGTACAAATAAAACTATTGGGAGTCGCAATCAGAGGTGAGAAGTACAGGAAGTATAAATACAAAACCAGAAAAGGTAGGACACCCTGTAAAATATAAATAAGAATAGAATGTAATATTTACAAATCTCTACCGTCCACCATGAAGTTAGAATAAAACATTTTTACCTCTTACCACGGAATAATTGTGACAAAGTGATTTATTCTTGACAGATAAAGTGCAACTGGGCTGAGTATATAATCATTATACCTTGTGGAAGGTGATTATTGATGTGTATAAATAGGAATTTAAAAGAAAAAGCTTCTGAAAACACAATTTTTCCAACTTTATGGAAAACATAAAGTATATTGTATATTTTCTTCAGTGGAACATAAAAAAAAAAAAAAAAAAATCAAATACCTAACCCATAAGGACCCAGTGTGACTTTTATTTAACCTTTCCTAATTCATTTATCCCCATTTATTCTAATATTATTCTCTGAATTTTGCAATTTTTCTAACAAAAATCTTTTATTTTCCTATGTTTATTTGACTGATCAGGTAGATGTTAATAAAAGCTCAGAGTAAATTCAAAGGTTATTATATAAAAACAGAATTAAATGCAAAAAAAAAAAAAAATCTTTTCAGTAAAATCTATCATTAACTGAACATAAAACAAGTTAATCTATCCACTATCATTGATCCAACTCTATGGTTTTTACTGGTGAGTTAATGTTGTAGAAGATGACGGTGTTTCCACATTCACAACAGAGCCTCTGAACATCCAAACGGGTCATATCTGATGACCGTGAAAAGACGACAAACTGTATTTTACACCAATTATTTACATGTATTGATAGAATTAGTGGATCAACAGTTTAGAACAGTAGATGATTTTGGTCGATGATGGATGTTTGGGTCTTTATGGGTTAAACCAAGAGAATGTACAGTATCTCTTCTTTTAACAATAATCGACAAATGTCTGTAAATAGAAGAGAGGAGACCAGTTGTCGGAATTTTGGTCAAGGGATGTTGTTCCATTCTTGTCCGATATAGATTTCTACTGGGTCTTCTCAGTCAGATTTTCAATTTCATGATATAGCTACAAAATGTTCTTCATTGGTTAAAGATCTGGACCAGACGAGTTCAACACCCAGACTCTTCTACTATAAAATCATGCCAATTCATACATTTCCTGAATTGTTCAATCATTGAGAGGGTCTCAGGAATATTGGTATCTATCACAGCTACATGTCGCCAGTTCAGAATGCGAAGCCTTCCTTGACAAAGATATAATCTGGATGGGGGCACATGTTACTCTAAAACCTGTAGCATTGATGGTACCTTTCCACATATGCAAACTTCTCATTGTATGGGCACTAATGCATCCCCATACCATCACAAGTGGCTTTTCCATTCGACATCTGTGTAAAATATTTACTAAATGTTGAAAAACCAGAAATGTGTAACATCAGTTTATGTATTAAATCGCAAATGCAATGATTTCTTTATTACACAAAGTCATTCTATAAACATTTCAACGAACATAAATATCATGTTGATTTACAGATATATTCATTATTATTATTATTGTTATTATTATTTTATATATGACCCCTATATCCTGTACTTCCTGAAGGGTCCACACAATGTTTCTTTTAAAACTCTTCTTCTAAATAACATCCATCAACATCCTTTTTTTTCTTCACCTCACTCTAGTTCCGAAAAAAATGTCTTTCCCTTACAGTTTTGAGCAATACACCAATTTTGTTACGCCTGAAAAACCACCTCTTGTCAATGCAAAAACTTTCCGTTTTTTTACACGCAAGTTATATTTGCACAATTTGAGGGTCAATGGAAAAGCGACTACAGATGCAGGTTTTACAACTGACCTCCGACAACAAGCCTGATGGTCTCCCTCCTCTAGTCTGATGGACACGATGTTCATGGTTTACAAAAAAGGCAATTAATCTAATTAGTTATAAAGTGTTTCTTTTTAGTTCCAGCCGTTTGTTGCCTCTGTTCCAATTTTTTTGGAGATCTGTTACTACCATCGACTTCAAACTTGCTTTATTTTTTGTCTCAAAATAATATATTTTCTCAGTTTAAACATTTTGTGTACTCTAGGGTATGTTATTTTGTGATAAAATATGGGTTTATGAGATTTGCAAATCATTTTTTTTTTTATTATATAATATATCCTTCCACCTTTTTTAGAATGGGGTTGTACTGATTTGCTGTTTATAAAGTTAGTTATCAATCTGATTTATTTATACACCATCACATCATAACTCGTTATCTCATGAATAACTTTTTAGTTTAAATACCTACATTTTCACTCCATCTATTTTCAATCTAATCTATATATTGGAGGGAGTTACTGATTTGCTTTGTTTTGCATCATTTTGTACCTTTTGATAAGACGGATTTCTACTTATATGGATGGATACAGAATTTTGTTTTACATATCAGATATGACAAGGATAAAAATTATGTATAAAGCATAATGGGAAGAAATGGACATGAAAATAAGTCTGAGTCACAGGGAAAATGTTACTTCTGAAAGTGAAAACAGACCTGTGCATCACTGCGTTTTTTTTTTTTTTTTCCATTTTACCAAGTCAGTAAAAATGTCTTCCACAATTCTACTTTTCATTTCACACATTCCATACCTTTCAATTACTTCTGTATTGCAGCTGAGTTTAATCAATACATCTATATTAAAGTATCAGGATTTCTTCTCGACTGTACTTTTTGATACCTTTGCTTGAAAAACTGGCTAAACTAAAATCAAGAACCAAACTGAAAGACTAGCCTACATAAAAACATAAAGAAATGCTTGAGACTACAATAACTGTGTGGCACGAACATGCATGCAAAATTAAACAGATGATAAACAAAGCAGGCAACAAAATCAAAGACAGACAGCTGAATCATCTACAAAGCAAAGGATTAATAAATCATTTTCAGCATGAATGGACCCAATACACCGACTCTCCACGCCATATTTAGACCAGAGAGGAAAGAGTGGAAGGCTGGGGAAGAAATTGCTTTTCCCATGTGTTTGTTCATTCCCTCAAAACAGGCAATGATGACCAATATGTCTGACCATCAAACCACAGCGGCTTCCTGCAAATAGCCGTGAGATGCAGGCAGGAGCAGTATTAGGAGGCAGAGCCGAGCTTCATGGCCGGGTGATGGAGCTCAACTGGCTCCCCGATGATGACAGGCACACAGGGGAAGAAATCAGGACTAAGATGAGGATGAGTGACAATGATGTGAAAACTCACCCCTTGGTGGTGTTGGTTTCTGATAACTGAG
>JAPSES010041376.1:0-12280 GCA_029822895.1 Maxillicosta whitleyi
ATAAATCAGATGCAGAAGTAGACAGTGAATATTGATCCATGAATCCACATGATGACAGAACCAAACTACACCATAGATGGAACGTAGATTCAGTCTTTGGTGGAAGATGGAAAAATACAGACCAGAAAATACGCAACTAGCGAGTTTTCGGAAACTCTGAGCAGACGACAGGAAGTAACGCGCTGTGTCGGAGTAAGGAGTCGAGCTGAGACAAGCTGGTCCAATGTAAGTGGAAAAGAACCACAGGAATACTGAGTAGAACCAGTACCATGGAGTGGAAAAGAACCAATAGAGTAAAGGTAGTCCTCGGGTTACAACTACCCGACTTACGTCATTTCAACTTTATGACGCCATTACTGTACATACGTACTGTAATACTGTACGTACAGTATCTTATTTTTACTTAATTTTATTATGTAGTATAATACATGTATTTAGATAGTTATTTAGGGGGTATTTAGGGGTACTAAAGGGTTAATTCTGACTTGCGCGGAAATTTGGGTTACGTCAACATCGTAGGATCGGAACCCGTTCGTCACCCACCTGTATATGAGGTTCCCTTGATATTCTACTGTCTTTATTATGTGTTCTGTTGAACCATGTTTCGATGCAGAACCTTTTAACGGCCGACCTTAGAACCCACCAGCTGATTGTAAAACAGAACGTCAAAGTTGTTGATGCATGAACCAGATGTTGGACTAGTTCTTGACCGTTGCCCGTGTCGTTTGTCAGATCACTCGGGCGTCCATCGACGCTCTGAAGAACTGGTTCAGAGACGAGATGCAGAAGTCGGATTGGCAGCTGATCATGGAGCTGAAGAAGACCTTCGAGATCATCTGAGGACACACACACCACATACGCACGCACACAACACACACTCATGGACAGACACACATCCTCCTCAGGTGACGAGGCGTCGGAGGGATGACAAAAGAAAAGAGAGAGTTTTTCTGTGAGAAACGAACAGTTTTTCCACTGTTGTAAACAGTGATAGTTTAGACACATTAACACAGTATTCCAACGTGCCTGTTCTTCAGCATCAACGTTGTGTTGTTATTATTTTCCTTCCCCTCTGCTCTGATTGGTGGCTGCTGCTTCGTGTCACAGGCTCCGCCCCTCTCCGCTCCAGACTGAGGCTAACGAGCCGATGGAGGCCCACCAGGTGCGTGCTGGGATTGTTTTTGACGAGCACCGGGGCTGGAGGAGACACGGTTTTCTGGTTTTTCCTTTTCACCAAAACAACGAATCGCAGAGGCAGCAGCAACGGCCGGGCTTTGGTTTATCAGACATGACGGGGGTGGGAGGGGTCGGGTGTGGGAGGGGTCGGGCTTGTCAGACAGTGGGTATGAAGAACAGATGTGACTGATAGATTGAAACTGTTTCTGCTGCAACTGCTGATGTAATAAATTTCCCCCCGATTCTGATGAAACCTGCACGTGAGCGTCTGTGAGCACACCGTCCACGCCTGAATGACCAGGGTCCAGGTTCCACACCTGCGTTCAACACCTTCAAAAAGTCTGTCCTGGGCATTAAAGTTGGAAGGGCAGGTGTTCAGTTCTGTTTCCATCAACGTGTTCAAATGTGTCCCTTAAATGTCCGGCCTGCAAAGACTCAGTTCAGACTCCACATTTTATATTGAAATTAGGAACCAGTTATGGCTATCTTTGCACCCCCCCACCCCCCACCCCATGAGAAATGACTCAGAATGGTGGCAATTAAGACCTGGGAGTAAATAAACGCATTTTTCTAAATTCTAGGAGTCCCAGATTTTTGCCAGTTTGTCTCTGAAACAGGCATTAAATTCTTTTCCGTCGTCTGTAAAAGACGTCAATGGAATTTGCTGATCGCTGTAAGAACCCCGAAAAATACACAGAATCGCTGTCGAAATGGAGCTGAATCAGCAGTTTGCTCCATAATAGTAAAAAACATAACAAAAGTAATAAATGATTAATAAAAGTCGGTCCAACTCTGTCCAGAGTTCAAATGTGGTGCAGATATCTCGGTGCATTCTTCAGACTTTACAGAATGTGTTGAACACGAAAATAAGAAACAATCAAATAATTAAAATAATAGTTAAATAATTTAAGTAAACAGGCAATGAAGCAATCGGTAAGGTGAGCACATCATTGGGTCCGTGGATCTGTCGGTAATTGGATTTTGTGTTAAAAGAAACCAAAAAAACAAACTAGTGATTCGTTGATTTTAATTTTGAAACAGAAGAATTTTAAGGTTTTTTTCTTTTTCAGTGTCAAAACGGATTGATTTTCGTTAGCGTCAAATAACAAAAAATGAAAGTTGGTACCGACAGAAATGGAAAAACAGATCAAACGTCTGTTTTTTCATATTTCTCGGACCAGATGTCATTTTTAAGGATGGAGCGCAAACGCCATCGAGGTCACAAACAATGGGTTTGTATGAATCTTCTGGTTCTGGAGTTTGTAGACATTCGTAGAGAATGTCTACGATGTCCTGATTTTGTACAAAACTGCCACGCACATCCTGTTGATGAAAGGTGTGATCCCAGAAATGTAGAAAATTAGAAAATTGATGAAATTTTTCATCATCAGATTTCGTAGAAGAATCATTTGTAAGAATCGTTGTGATGTCGATGGCATTGGCGCTCTTTTCTTAAAAATGACCAGATCTGGTCTGAGAAAATAAAAGATAAAACCAGTGTTTTTGGTCCTTTTTTCCATTTCTGTCAGGTAGTAATATTTTTATTTACAAGAAAAAAATTTTTTTTTTTTTTTTTTTTTAAGAAAAATGCTTTGAAATTCAATTTTAATTCTTTTATTTTAAAGTGAAAACCAATTAACCACCAGTTTTTCTTTGGTTTGTGAAAGCTCCACGGACCGTCGTTGGATGGACAGATGAACGGACGAATGAAACCACAGGTCTCTTAAAATGACTACGTCACTGGGTTTAGAAACAGCTTTTTTTAACACTTGAATTAAGGAAAACTAAATGTATTTTCCAGTTCTAATGAGAACAGCGACTGAAATGAAAAAAAAAAAAAACAAGGATTGAAAATATGTCGGTTTAAACCTCAGGTGGGAACGACTTCGTTGGGAGTTGAAATATTTTTTGCTGTTTTCTAGTTAAAAAAAAAAAAAAAGGACTTCTCATGTTATTAGACTTTGATGTAAATGTCAGTTTTTTTGTTTTTTTTTTTTATGAAATTGAGCTTAAAGATGAAAGGCTCTTGATTTAAATGTGAAATGTTTTCACTTTTTTTTGCATCTTCATGTAATTGGGATCGAAAACAATAGAAAAAACTCATTTATTGACAATGAAAACACAAGTATCGCTGAATTGACCTTTTAGATCAGCCTAGTTTGGGTTTTTCCCTGAATATTTATATTTAACACGTGAAAATGGACTTGCCTCTGTCCTCGTCATGTTGTGTCACCATGGTGATACAGTTTTAAGAATCTCTGATGGTGCGTTCAAGGACAGCCTGTGCAGTAGGAAAAATTTCCGATACGACTACACAAAATTTGCACAAAACAAATACACAACACTTGAAACTCTTGAGTGGTTTGTGGTTTTTAATACTTGTTGTCATGACAACCCGGATCAGATGAAACCACTTCGTCGTTTGTTGCTAAAATTAGACCAATGGAAGCACCGTTGTTCTGGATCTAAATTTACACCATTTAGTCCTTAACTTTGAGCTATTTTCAGACAAAGTAAGTGATTACCAGAACATTTCAGATGTAATTTTTATTTTTTAATGTATAGAATATTCACCGTAAACACATTTTTAATAACAGTTTTTGGCGATAAAAGCTGCATATTTCTGTGAATCTGCGACTCAAATCATATAAAATACAACTTTGGTGCAAAGTGACGGAACTGTGTCATATAAACAATGTTCTAAAGACACAGTAGAATGAAGTGATGTTGCGTAACCAGAGATGACGGCTCTTTTCATCCAGGATTTAATCAGTATTTTGGACTTGAACCATCAGGAACCGGAACTCAGATCAACTGTTTGGTACAGTATATTCCTACGTCTAAAGTCCATGTAGAACATTGAAGAATACAAGAGAAGAACCTGAAACATGTTCTTAACAAAGACTGTTTTCAGACAGTTCTTTGGTCTCAACAGGGTACCAACAGAACCGCTGCAATCCATTGGTGGAAAGACTGTGGACTTCGGTTTCGGAATCAGGCGTTGGCGGGAATGAAGTGTCCGTGAAGGTCCATGTGGACGCTGGCAGGGATCGAGGCTCGGCTGATTTCCTCGAAGGTTTTGGCGTTTAGGATGAGCATGAATGGAGAAATGTTGGGATTTGGAGAGATGACGGACGACAGGATCACCCCTGGAGGAAGAAAAGCAGGAAAATGAAATGAAGACGACGGAACGGGACGAAAAACGATTAAAGACACAAAGTGAAAGTCATTACCGTCGTCTTCCTCCACAGCTCCTGGCGAAGCTACGAACACCGGTTCTGAAGGGTAGCAGTTTTCCTCGCACCACTCCAAGTGAGTTCTGGACTCAATGTCAATTTTGGCAATCTGTGGGAGGAGACTCAGAGGTGAGAGGTCAATGACTCTTAAAATGTCACAAACTTTTACAACCGCTACTGGAGACGGTGGGTTTTCTTTGTACTCCATCCTTCAGTTTTATCAAATAATTCAGTTTCCATCAAACATTGAATTTTCAGCCTTCTTTGACTCAGACTTCGAACTAAAGATCTGGTCTTAGGTCTGGGTTCAGTTCGGCTCAGGTACAATAGAGATTAAAGCAGCTTTTACACCAATGACAGGAAGTGACTGGAGCTTCTAAATGTAAATGAGAAAAAAAAAACGAAAAGCAGAAGGTCGACGTTAATTAGAACTGACAACATGATGGAGATGAAGAACCTAGTAGTGGCACTAATACTAGGCAGAACTTGTACCTTGAAATCCTTGAATTCCAATGTGGTGTTTTCAGGATATGAAAAGTGCTTGTAATTCAATAATAGTAATTATTATTTTTGATACTAACTCTACCAGGTTAGATACGAAACTAAATATTCTTACAGAGGTGATACATTCAGAAAAATTCAACCTAATGTCAAATTTTCATTTTAATCTTTCTCTTGGTGCAAGTGTGTTTGAAGAACGCCAAGTGACTTACTTGTAGTATGTTCATTATGTCTTCCTTTTTTCTATTAGTTTTTAACCTTTCATTTATCTCAGACAAAATATAGGTATTTCTCACCTGACATGCCAAATGACTTAATTAAACATAATTTTAGATGTTATAAGATCCTGAATATATTACTGTTATTCCAGTGATCAGGGGCTGTGCTGGGAAAATTAGAGAAAGACCCGTAGTAGTATTAAAAGGCTTGTCTCTAAAGTTTCCTTATTTATTTATTCATTATTTTTATTTATTTTGCACGGAATACAAAGTATAAAAGTGAAGTAAATTAAATTAAAAAAAAAAAAACACTATGCAGGATAAGGGAGGAGCCTATTAGACTTATAAACACCCTCCTCCTTAAAGTATAACACAGTATTACAATACAAGTGAAATACCTGAAATGACAAGCAAGGCAAATGAGAAGGAAAGAAATCATAAATAAGTAACAATTAAAGGATTAAAAACAAAAATGATAGCAACTAAGGTAATACAAAGGAAACTATTGAACAAAGAAACTAAATAACAAATAAGTGATTCAAAACAAGGAAATATGGAAATAAATTAACATAAATAAGATGATCTAACAGAATGAAGCTAATTTTGGGTTGTTTATATGGTGCCTTTTTAATGTGTTCTTGAAATTCAAGTAAGATGAATTAATTTGATGAATTATCGCACACGTTGGATATTGAACTATGTTCACAATTAGACCCAGTGTTGAAAACAGCTGAAGGAAGGTTGTCGTGTTTTTATTGATCTTGTCTGCGTGTTGGACCTTGTTGGCGTGGGGTGTCCACTCCACTCTGGACCCGTAGAAGTACCGATACTTCTTGGTGTTGAAGTTGTAGTTGATTCCCGGCAGCTCTAGCCCTGAAAGGATTCAGACGTGTGAGGGTTGGAGGTTTGGGTTGAGTCGAACTGACGAACTGGTTGTCAACCAACCTTGGAATATGTCGTCAGGTTTACAGTAGACAGATCCGTCTTCCTGAACCAGTGCCTGGGCTGTGGTGTCTGTCAGAGTCACCAAGTTGGACCCTCGAGGCGAGTCCTGTTGAGTCCATGTCAACTCGGTTATTAATCGAAATAAGTGATTGTACCAAAAAAAAAAAAAAGGACCTGAACGCTATGACCTGATTGAATGAACTGGTACCAAGGACGGACAGCGTAGGCTACGGTAGGAGCAGGACTACTACTGCTGCCATGGCCACAGAGAACTCCTCCCAACTCAAATCCTTCTAATTGTACTGATTACACTGTTTGATACATTTTATTATTATCAAAATTGATAATTAATTAGTTGTGATTCAAATGAGAGACGGATAAAAGAAAATATTCAGGGATGAATTTTCCTTATAGTTAAAGGAGCTTTGTCAGTTTTGATCCTGCAAAGGAGGCGGCGTTCATCCAAAGGTCAGGGCTTAAAATATGGTCCACGTCACTGTTTTAAATCTACTGTGGGACGAACATTCCTTCTAACCAGTATCCTCGGTACCAGTTAATTCTGACAAACACAGAAGTCCTAATGTTTCTTCTACACTGGTCATTACTTTTAATGTCTGTGAAAATAAAGACAACAGATCACACAATAAAATGGAAAAGACGACATAGAAACTGAGAAAACACAGTAGATATAAAAGACAACAATGTGGAGGAAACAAACGATGAGACTAAAGAAGACAAAACCTACAAAAGGTTTCAAGTCAAACGTGTGAAAGGTGCAACAATTAGAGCTCGATAAACACCATGGTCAATAGTTTTATGGTCCAGGACTGTTGTGTTTCCACTGTCGTACCTTGTGGATGTTGAGCGGCAGGACGAACCTCTGACACACCGGCGGACTGAAGTGTTTGTTGGACTCCATGAAGTCACTGGCCTCCTGCCGCATGTTGTGCAAGTAGAACATTTCATACAGGTTACTGTTCTTGTAACTGATCAGGTCGAACACCAGGTGGTCCTGGTCCTCGTAGGCGTTGAGGTGATGGAAAACCACCAGAGCATCACCATAGTAACGGGTGGAGACCGCCTTACCCGTCTGTCTGTTGATGACATGGAACAGTGTCTGCAAAGGACAGAGGACACTAGCAAGTTAGCAGTCGACAGTTTGAAGGTGTATGTCTCTAATCAACAGTTTGTTGATGGCTTATGTCTTTGGTCAACTGTTAACGGTTTCCAACTCTAATCATGTTGATGCTTTCTGTCTCTCGTCAATAGTTTGATGGTTACCGTCTTGACTCAACTAGTGACTGTTTCCGTCTTAAGTCAGCTGTTAACGATTTCCGTCTCTGGTCAACTGTTGATGATTTCCGTCTCTGGTCAACTGTTGATGATTTCCGTCTCTGGTCGGCAGTTTTACTGTTTCCATCTCTAGTTGACTGTTTGTTAGCGGGTTTCACCAATATTTTGTGGAACTTCTTCATGTGAATGTGCGGAACCTTACAATGTCGTCCTTGTCAAACTTGAGGCAGCTTCCCCAGTTGACTCCTCTGAAATATGCCGTTGCCAGTTTGATGATGTCCAGTTTGAGAGGCTGCTCCACGAATACGATGTAGTTCTCGGTCATTCCGAAGCTGTGGAAGTAGCTCGGATACAGAGTGGATCTAAATGGGATGGAACAGACCTGCTGGACCTTCCTCAGTGCCGGCTTCTTATGCTCTTCATCTGAAACAAAAATGAAGCACAAAATCACATCTAGAGATGGAGTCGACTCACCAGGTTAAGAAATAATTAAGCTATTTAATTGATGCTATGCACACTTAGTAACATTGGTTGCAGGTTTGGTGAATCCTATCATCACATGAGGATAGTGACGTGGATTCTGACAAAACAAGGTTACAAATGCACATTAATATTTATGACACATCACAGGCTCATCATGTTGTTGAGCAGGTGAGTGAACACGTGTAGATGATACTATTAAAGCTGACATTGGATACAAAACACCAGACAAGCTGACATCACTTTAATGTGTTTGATAACACTTGCGTAATGTTTTGTCCTGGTGGAGGAAATCCCTTCCCAAGTCAGTTTAACACAAGTGACTATAAACCAATTGCACTAAGAGTTGATAGCGACAATACTGTCAAAGACACCTGGACCAACTTCAAATTACCCCTGGATTATGTCATATGCACCATGTGACCTGAAGTACTGTATGTGGATGGCTGCCAACTTGTTGAACACTTACCGGAAGCATTGGCCGGGACCTTGAATATGACGTACTTGGGAAGACCCAAACCCATGATGGCGGTGCCCATGTTGTAAGTGTTGCCTTCACTGTCGTAGTGAGGATGAGCCGTCGCCAGGTTCAGGGTGATGTGGTTCCTATAGTTCACCTGGACGGAAAAACACCAGCAGTTTGACGAACAGGTCGACTAGAACATTCCCTCATATTGTCTGAACTCTGAAACTTTTGTACAAGGACGTGGGTTTCAGTGTAGTGTCGATTTGTTGTTTTTACACTTCTGTGGTGATGAACAGGTCTGTGGGCGGAGCTAATATCACAGTCTGTCTGAAGTCATGGCAATAATCTCAAGGGGTGTCATGGAGGATGTCGGGTTGGGTCAGTGTGGTTTTAACACGGAGTAAAATACTCTGCAAAGTTAATGGCAGTCCTCACATTCATACAACACATGGTCCGTGGACCAGAACCGGTCCATCAGGGTCCAATCCAGCCCATTGGATGAAAATTATACTAAAGCCATACGTTCACCTATTGGTCTGAAGGTGGAACCTGAGCTAAAATGACTTGAACACCATCGATTGTTAATATTTTCAGTGTCGTATTATCCCGTGGGTGGGATCGGACCCGTTGAAGGGCTGGTTTTGGTCCACAGACCGTATGTTGGACACCCCCGTAGTAGACACTGTAATAGTATAACAGTAAGTTTCATGCTACCATGGTAACAGTTACGTTTTAACTAATTTCTTTGACTTAATTACAAAATAAATGCTGGAGTTATTGGTAAACATGTTGTGCTTCAGTGAAAGTCATGTGACAAATGAAAGCATTGCTATTGGCTGCCTCTTAATTATCATGTTGCATGTCTCTAAATGATGTTGTGGACATGTGAGACGTGTCCCGAGGACGCTGTGGACCCACAGAGGGTTAAACGGACACTCAAAGGGTAGATGGGACTGACCCTGCCCACGGTTTCCAGGGTAACGGGATCGATTTGGTTGATGTAGTTGATCTCAGAGGCGGCGTAGTAGTCCTGACCGTACCGGATGATGTTGATCAGGTTGTTGTCGGTGAAGTCGGGGATGGCGTTGCAGAGGTGGGTGAAGGCTCTGGTGGAAACGGACATTTAATACCGACCCAGTTCTGACACAACGTCAACTCACTGCACCGAGGTTCACCAGCGTCTGACCTGGAGAAGATGTTTTTGCAGGGGTCGGGGTAGATCATGGTCCCAAACTCCGACACCACAATCCTGTCAGCCTTGACGTTCCTCTTGTATGTGTCGCTCTTCAGAAATTTACTTCGGTACGTCACTTCGCCTGAAAACCAGACGACAAATGGTAAAAACACACAAACTCCTGGAACTGAAGCAGAACTCGAGTCAACACGAAACTATAATGACCCGTTTCCAGTTGTGTCGCATTGTTTATATGTTTACAAGTGTTATTTGTTGATGTGTTGTTATGAAGTTGATGCAATGTTGACGCATTAACGTGTTGACGCATCATTACATGTTGTGTTCTTGACATGTTGTCATGTTGATGCGTCATTGATGTGTTGTTGTCATGGTGACGTGTCGTCGCCGTGTGGCGTGTCGTGGCTCTGACCGTGGCTGAAGGTGAAGCTGTGGATCAGCGACATCCCGTCAAACCAATGCTTGTACTCAGATTCGCCGACACTGAACTTCCCCGGTCCGTTCCTCAATAGCGTCCCCTGGAGCCACGATGGGACTGAGCCTGAGGTCAGAGGTCACATGGTCAGAGGTCAGGTCCTGTGTGTACAGTGTGGCTGTACGTGTGGAGGCTCATTTCAGGAGAAACGGCACTAAATAAAAATACAACAGTAATAAGTACTAACAGGTAATTAACCCTTAATTAACAGGTAATTAATTATTAGTAATAAATAAATGTTACAAGCATCTATTAAGGATGAAATAGTTTCCATCTTAGTTAACATGACCACGTTAACTAATGCTAATCAGTGCATCAACTAACAGTTCGATAAACGACCTGTTAACAGATAATTAGTTGTTAATAAGGTGTAGATGAAGCTAATTAATGCATGAACTGAATGTGTATTAATGGAACAAACACTCGATCAGCCAATTTATTCTGTAGTTTAAGTTCAATGCAACAATTTAATACTCAGATATAAAAACAGATCAGACTGAGCGTTCTTCTCCTGTGACGCACAACTGTTGGGAAACACACAAACGCACTCTGGGGTCCAACGCCAAGAAGCAGAAAAAGCAAGAAAAAGCCCTGCTGACGTCAGACATGATCCTTATGAAGGGGAGAAGGACGCGATTCTCAAAAATCACACACGAACAAATAAAAACCGATGATGCCACTTCAAATCTAAAATAAACTGTTAAAATTGACAGTTCATTTACAGCTTGTCTTCTGTAATAGGACCCCCCAACCCTCCCCTACTCATTTTCATTCAGGGGCCACACACAGCCTAACATGACATAAAGTGGGCGGGGCCAGTAAAAATAATATAAATAATAGGAGCAGAACCGATGAAACAACTGTTTTTGAGAAAAAAAAGGGAAATTCTATGATGAAATTAACTGTACCTGAACGCAACATGAACAAATATGAACAACTCGAAAATTCTAAGGAAAAATAAGTGTAATTTTAAGAATATTGCACCTTAGTTTATCATTTAAACACGTGAATCCCAACGAACAGATCACACAAATACAAGGTTTAGAAACAGGCAGAATATTGGTACAGTTTTACTTCTATTAAGACATTTCAGGTTGTTCATATTTGTTTTGTTTTTTTTATAAAAGGTTAAACTGTAAATGTAAACACTTTCATGTCATTTTAATATATATATATATATATATATATATATTTACGCTAAAACAAAAATGTGCTTTCATGTTTTACTGGTTATGACCCACTTCAGATTGAATTGACCTAAAATTACTTTTAACATCCTTTATCATTAATATCTTCAGTATTTCAAAAATTCATCCCACAGGTCGGATTGGACCTTTTGGCCCCGGGCCACACGTTTGACACATTATAATCTGTAATAAATTCAGACTTTCTAAATAACTTGTACATATTTTCCACCGAAATGTGATTAATTTCCTTTTCCAGAGTCCTGTTGTCATCAGAATATTCCAATATTTTCAGATCATTTAATATTCAGACAATATAGGAGTAAAGTAGGATTCAATATTATATTATTACTTACTTTACTTTTATTATTACTATATAATAATTACTATGAAACATCTGAAACACGTACAACTGAAGCATGTTTTTTTCCCACAGATTCATGTGATCATTATTCAGCTCATTTTTATTTTTTATTTTATTTTATTTTTACCTTTGACCTGGGCTTTCACCGGCTCTGGCGTCTCCGTTCCATTTTTCCCACAAATCGCCTGCATGTCGATGCGTTGGACTTCCCAGAGTGCACCTGCACGGCGTGCTGATCACACTGCTGCTGATGGAGCTGCGGGCCTGGTTTTATGGTTTCATGTGTCAGCCGGGTTATGTAACAGGGTGGACTTCACTCAGACCTTCAAGTTAAAAGCACCGAGGTTTGAGGGCTTCAACCAGTCCAACCAGTACGATACCAGCATTCCAACAGGAAGTGTTACATTTTTAAGATTAGATACTTTATTAATCTCACAGTGGAGAAATTAGAGGTTATTATTGCACAGGTTATTATTTTACAGGTTATTATTACACAGGTTATTATTGCACAGGCTATTATTACACAGGTTATTATTGTACAGGTTATTATTACACAGGTTATTATTGTACAGGTTAATGGTACACAGGTTATTATTGTACAGGTTATTGTTACACATGTTATTATTACACAGGTTCTTATTGTACAGGTTATTATTGTACAGGATATTGTTACACAGGTTATTATTACACAGGTTATTATTGTACAGGTTAATGGTACACAGGTTATTATTGTACAGGTTATTGTTACAC
>JAPSES010041397.1:0-12277 GCA_029822895.1 Maxillicosta whitleyi
AGAATCCAGGATTTCTTCCGGATCACACCCAAAAGTTAATCATTTCTTCCTTGTGCCATTGCCAACAAATCCTGAAATTTTTTTTTTATCAAAATCCGTCCATAATTTTTTGAGTTATGTTGCTAACAGACAATAAAACCGCTGGCAAAAACATAACCTCCTTGGCGGAGGTAATAAGATGAATGAATGACTTCACCTCTTGTTTCATACAGTTCACTTTGCTTGTCGACTGTAAATGTACACACTTAGAAAAAAATTATTAGAACAATACAGGATTATATAGTAAATATCCTAAAGAGAACAATGACTGATAAGGGTTTTATGTGTTTTATATTACATTATATCCTGGTGGCTTATGAAAGTGAAATGAATAATGAATTGTCTGGCAGCTGCAATAAGAACTGGTTGAAAATTCTGAATCAGGTTAGCTCAAAATCCAAGTCAGTCCGAGTCAATCATTACTTGTAACATTGACATGTAATGTTTTAGCCATGAATTGTCACCAACTAACAGACTCACAAACAAATATTGAGGCAGTGCAGTTTATGCTGAGCTTACTTCACAATTGGTATGCGCAAAGTGAAAGTGAAACTTTACATCTCTTACTAATTCCTATGTCTCCTGCTGTGGTGGAGCACATTTACCTTTTCCATACCTCCAGAATCGTTGCAAACTTTCATTTGCAGGGGCAGGATGTTTGTTTATGAACCAGCCCTGAAGCCTGTTATGTATTATGCATATGCTGGTGTTGTAAAGGGGGGAGTAAACATGATAAATTCATGGGGCGTATGTCTAATAAATCTAATGTGACAGTAGTCACTTTTCCATTAGGCAATGTGCAAAACTTTATTTATATTTATTAAATGTCGAAAGAAAGCGACTGGGTACCTCAGTGGTTAACGCCATTGACTTTGGTGCAGAAGATGGCCGGTTCCCCTTGGGAAAGGTTCTTTGCGCTATACATCCCAATAACCACAAGGGGATGCAAGTCTCATTGTGACGGTTCCAAGCCCGGTTGTGTCAGGAAGGGCATCCAACATAAAAACCTCTGCCAACCAACATGCAAAGGTGATTTGCTGGTGACCCCGAAAAAGGGAAAAAGCTGAAAGAAATTATCATCATTAAATGTCGAAAAAAGTGTGTAATGTGGGTTTTTCTATTAAATCACAAATTTGATTATTTTTTTATTTATTATCGCAAAATGACACAAGAAGTCATTTCATACACAAGGCGGGGAACGTAAATATGATGTTGATTTATAGATACATTAAATTGTATTATTATATATATATGGTTATAAATTAAAAAAATATACATATTCCGTTTCCAGGAGGGTCCACACATACCGCACCATGTTTGTTTTAAAACTCTTCTTGTTTGCTTGTAAAATCTGTCCACATTCGGGGTTTTTTTATTCACATGACTCTCTTTCCGTTGTAGTTTTGCATAATATGCCAATTTCACAACACCCCATCACCATCACAAAAACTTTTAATTGAAAAATTTGAGTTTTGGTGAAAGTCTTATTTTTCCATTAGGTAAATTTGTATGCAGAAGTTATATTTGCCATCAATGGAAAAGCAACTATTGATGATTTTGCGTCAAATGTATGGTATGATGATGACAATTTAGTTGTGGAGCAGCACCATGGCAGAATACCAGCAGAAACACTGACATAAAACCTGAAGGGTGAAACAGTCGTCAGTGCTGTGGCTGGAACAGTGGTGGTGAGATGGCAACGGAGTTCTGGTGAATCTGTGAAGCAGCAGTGGTCTGGCATTGCACTGGAGCAGGGAGCTGTTTATGGTGACCTGCTCCAGCTACGGTGGCAGGAGGTGAAGCTTATATGAGTCTGAGAGAGGGATCAGTGCCAAGACGGTACCATGACAGTATTTTAGGTTTGGCTTTTGCTTGTTTGCTTCATTTAATCCAATAAAGTTCATAGTGTCTATGTTCTTATAGTTTAGATTTCTTCTATATCAGACACATTATCTGTCAAAACATACCTGACATGTTTGACTGACTGACATGTGACTGTGTGAACATCAGTCGTTAGCTAGTGATGCCTCTGACAAAGACGGAAGTTTGCCATCAAAACATGTCAGGTATGTTTTGACACATTAAATCTAAAAAAATAAAAAAAAAATGTTTGCTTTATTTTCAGATTTTTAGCATAGGCCTATATAATAAGATTAGAATTAATATGCTTTTTTTTTTTTTTTTTTTAGGAAAGTGCTATGACATTGCTTTGAACCAGTCATATTCTGGTTTTGTTATGATAGTCATGAGAATGTTTGAGCGTAGAAGTGAATGTTGGATTTCATCAGTGTTTTTTTACAGGGTGGTGTTTTTTTTCTGTAGCCCTCAGTTCAGTAAAATTGTCCTATTCTGAATCTACAACAGACCAGATGATGCTCTGACCATTTCACATCAGATTTACATCAGTGGGCTGCTGGTCACTTTTAATCACTAACTCCTGTTTAGATGTGAGCTCCAGGCTGCTAGCATACTGCTACGTAACGCACAAAGAGCAACAGCAGACAAACTCCAAACTGAGCTCAAACTGTGCATTTCTCCGCCTCTACTTGATGGACTTTGGTTTTTATGACAGATCGTGTCAGTGTTTCCATCTGAATATGACTTCCTGTGCTTGGATTAGTGAGTGTCCACCTTCCCCATGTAGTTCTCTGGTGAACTGTTTGACAGAGAGCAGACCCACCCCTTAGAGACTCAAACCCAGGTGTCTCATCTGGGTCAAAAATCTCAAAAATGCATCACAGAAGAACATCTTAATCTTAGTTGGTGAGAAAAAAATTAAATCCATCTTTTTTGTTGGTTTAATACAAAGGAAAGACATGTTTCGATTCTTTCTCTTTGTAGTATCATTAAAAAAAAAGAGCTTTTCACTGCGTTTTTACTTTATTTAATTATTTTGCTCGGGGTCTAGGACCCTTGCCTGGTCAGCCATCTGGTTTTCTCAGTGTATTCAAAAATGAGAAAACAGTCTGGAACTGCTCCATTTACTGTGAATTAAGCCCAGTTTTATACCGGACCAATCACAATTCCTGGGGGCAGATGTTTCGGACTGCATCATGTGCACCAACTTGTTTTTGTCGCGAGTCAAAGTCATTGCCAAGTCTGCAAATCTCTGTTGTCTTTTGTTTGATTAAAGAATAAGGATTGAATTACAGATTGCACCCTGTCCGTTTTCCTCAATAAGAAATCCGTCCGGAATTGCGGGGCTTGAATTCAAATATGAAGGTGCGACGAATGGGCGCCGAGTAAACCAATCACAGATAAGATGGAGGTGATCCTTTTGTCAGAGGAATTCAAGAATATAGATGTAATCTGTAACAACAGTTGTAAAGAGATTTGCTGACTTTGACTCACAACAAAAAGAAGTTGGTGCATATGACACATTGTGAAACATCTACTCCGAAAACTTGTGATTGGTCCGGTATAAAATAGACAGTTCCAGAGTGTTTTCTCAGTATTAAAAACACTGAGAAAAGCGAGTGGCTAGCCAAGCTACCAAGACCTATCCATCATTTACAACATTTTAATGTTCAGCTGAGTGAAATGGACAGAGAAATGATGACATTTTTGTATCTTTTTATCCCACTGTAGTATCATTTTAATATTTTTAAGGACATCCTTTTTAGCTTCTTATTCTACTATTTATGAGTGACTGTGATGTGTATGTCTCTGTGTGTCTTGTATGCCACTACCAAAGGAAAATTTCCATTTCATTCAAGTGTAATGGACAATAAAGAAGTCTATCTAGGCTATCTATCTATCTGAATGGTTGACCTCAAGTTTAGGAAAAGCAGCCGTAAATGATAAAGACGTTTAACTGCTTCCGTTACAATCTCCTAGTTTTTGAGTTTTTACTTTCTGAGTATTGGAAAAAGACTCAACCATTGAGGAGAGCTTTCTTACTCACCAAAAATATTGATATATTGATCTAAGTGTTGTAGGCAAATGGTTTTAGTAATGAGACCTGTCTTGACTTATTGTACATGAGATGGGAAAAAAAGACTAAAATGACATAGGCTATAATGTTGAATAAAGTCTACATATAATTTTCTGACCTTATTACTTGGACTCATACTGGACGATATTTAACAAAAGAGAAAAAAAAAAAGGCTAATACTGTTCAACTGTTAAACTGTTGGTTGTCCACTATAGATTCACTGTGGCAGATCCACAGTGTAAATCTATTATCTGAGTGAATACAATCACAGTGGAATGCTCTTATTGTCATGTTTTCCTCCATTGCTCTGACTTGTACTTCACATTTTTCCTTGACCTTGTGACATTTTCCATTATGTCCAAAGAGAATATACCCAGGAGAAGATATGTAACATAATTTCTTTGATTATTTTGTCTATAATAGTGAACTCGGTGTCTTCAATCCTAGGCTGTGTTCATTCCTCTGTGGATTCCTCGATATAGTATAGTATGAAGAAATCAGGAAATTAATATAATGCAGACGTAATATAGGCTTTAGTATAAATATTCTCTGCACCGTGTTATTAACAGAAGCAACAGCTGTGGTAGTTTTGTCATCACCAAATGGGAAGTGTATTAAAAGGCTGTTCTTCCTCATGCGATCTCTGCTGAGAGGTTTAACGTTGTGACTGAGTGTGTGCATGATCTGTTGTGAGTTACTGTGAGAATGTGTACACGTGTGAGAGAGGGACTTTGGATGTCTCAGATGTTCTTCACAGTTCATCAGTGTTGACATCTGGCCAAACAGCTGGACTCCTCTGGACACACACTGTCCCCGCATTTACAAGTGTTTCTCCTCTCTAGGTTTTCCGTCCCAACTTACATAACGCGCCTCTTCGCCGTTGGCCTTTGTATACTTAACATTCAGACATATCTGCGCTTATGTTTGTGTGTCTGTACACATGATGTCTGACCATAAAAGTTGTTGATTGTGCTTTTGAGACTTGAATATTTGACATAACACAGTACATGTGTTTGTGTATGTGTGTGAATGCCAGACAGGAAATATAAACCATGTGTATGTTGAACATTCCAGTCCTTTAACTTCAACAAGCTCGTCATTCAGTCTGAGATGAATGTGCTTTTACTATGGGAACAACGCCGATGAGTTAACGCCTAAGCCTGATAAATGACAGACTGTGTGTAGTCGCAATGTAGAAATGAGTCACGATCAGACTGTTTGGATCTCACTGCCTCCTGGGGTGACCGGTGCACTTCCTCTTTTTTTTAACCCATAAAAACCCAAAGAGCCACCGGCAACCTAAAGCATCTACTGATGTAAAATATATAATACCTGGTGATCTACTAATCCTATCAATATGTGTAAATAATTGATGTAAAATACAGTTATTCATCTTTTCATGGCCATCAGATATGACCCATTTGGACGTTCATAGGCTCCGTAGTGAACATGGAAACACCGTCATCTTCTACAACATTAATTCACCAGTAATTTTTATAGTTTGATTAATGTCAGTGGATGGAGACACTTACTGGTATTTTATATTCATTGCTGAAAAAGTCACTTGTACCTCATTTTTCCCTGTTTTGATATAATAACTTTTCATGAACATCTATATGATCAGTGAATTAAATATAAGAAAATACAGGTTTTGCAATGAAACATGCAAAATGGAGATGATAGTATTATAATAAATGATGATAAATCATTTAAGAACAGTTAAATAGAGAGAAAAAAAATTATTTGGGAACTTCCAACTACTTGGGTTTTATGGGTTAACCCATAACCATATATGGCATTCAATGAAATACTCTCAGTGTATTAGTCTCCCTCCTCTTCCTATAAAATATCTGAACAGCATTTGCTAAAAAAGTAAATGCATCCAACATAATGACTGTAAAAAAGGTCATAAACTGACAAAAATCACTCATTCGGGATTTACAAGTTGAAATTTCTATAAAATCTTGTTGTACGGTTGTATGGTTGTCGACCTCACTGGGGCACAGGATTAGCCCCATATTTGATGTTTGTGGAAATGACCAAAAATAGTTACTTACCTGAAAAAGGGTTAATATAAGAGAGCAAAAAAAATATAACAAATTACAAACTGAGCCACATAAACGCTTGTTTATTTAAATTTTTGCCTCTTTTTTTTTGCCTCACCTACACAAAACAGAAAATCAAATGCTGCAACAAGTGGCTCAAACTTTAGTCATATAAATAAGTACAAATTGTTAATCATTTGGTTGCGTACAGATACTTCATTCTTACTATTGGCTGTTGTTTTGTTTTGTTTTGTTTTTCCAGTGTCAGAACCGTGTCCACCAGCACCAGGGACCGTCAGATTCTGTTTTGAATACAACCTTAACCGAAGTTCCAGCCATCCCAAAGCAGTACTAAACATGACTGGCCAATCCAGTATTGTCATTACAACTGCACATATGTTTATCATCATGTTGCAGTGTAGAGCAGAAACGTTTTAACAAATTGTCAAGTGGCTCTAGCTTGATAAACTGATCAGGGATTTGACGTGTATGGCTGTATTCCTGCCAGGAAAAAACCTTTATTTATAAGGTTTCATTTCAGCATAGTTCACACTTAGAGTTTTACGTTTCCTCCCTCGGTGTTGCCGTTTGTTGACGTGTTCGTAGCTGCAGTTGAGTCAAGTTGATAGCCTACCGGACGTTGAGAAATTGCAACAGACCATGAGAAACACTGGAGGATATATAAATTACAATGTTTTTCTTAAAAACTAATCAGATATGACATTCATAAATATATTGTGGAGTGTCTGAGGAGCAGCTGGGAGAAAATTTCCCAAAATGCATTGGGATGAAGTAGTTTGGGCCAGTTTTATGTGTTTACAGTGCTCTGAGTTTACAAGAAATGTTCTTCTTAGATAGCAGAGTAATGGGGTGTTTTACCTTGGACTTCCATCGCTTTCGTCTGTATCTCTATGGCAGGGGTGTCCAAATCCAGTCCTCAAGGGCCGGTATCCTGTGTGTTTTAGATGTTTCCCTCTTCTGTCATACCTGGAAGCCTTTACATCATTATCAGGCTTCTGCAGAACACTATGATGAGGTGATCATTAACTGAACCACGTGGTCTGGAAGAAGGAAATCTCTAAAACATGCAGGGTACTGGCCCTCGAGGACTGGATTTGGACACTCCTGTTCAATGGTCAGAGGTTCCTCCTGCGCACCAACCATGCATCTCTCACTGGCTTATCAACTTTATAGAACCGGAGTAGTTGGAGACCCTACAGGACTATGACTTTGAAATCCATGTCAGACCCTAACATGGGAGCTACCCGGGTGGGCCCAGTACCAATGCCAGCTCTTCCCCAACACCTCAGGGAGTTTTTTCTTTGTTGCGGATGCTTGGGTGACTGGGGACAACTAACCTGCTATGTGGAGTGTTTGGAAAAGCAGCTGGGGGAAGTTTCCCAGCATGTTTTGGGACAAAGTCTGGGACAGTTTTGTGTTTCCAGTGAGTTTAAAAGAAGTGTTGTTCTTGTTAGATAGCAGAGTTCCTGGGTGTTTTGACCTTTGTGTAAGTTTTTTTTGTTTGTTTGTTTGAGTTACCGTATTGGCCCGAATATAAGACGACCCGATTATAAGACGACCCCCTCTTTTTCAAGACTCAAGTTTGAAGAACAACTTTTTGAACACCAAATTAAATTTGTATACAGAAAATAATTACAGACCATCTGAAACAAATGACTATAACAGTATATTTGAGAGAAAAAGCATGTTTTGCCTCATTCAAATCATGCAAAAGCTGTCTATCACATCTTAATATCGGAACATTTAAATATGCAAACTAAAGTGCAATCACATTTGTAAATGAATGGCTTCTGGTTTTTGAAATGTAAATAAACCAATCTACTGTGATAAAACAACAAAATTGCAATAACTGCATTAACCATCAAAGTGAAGTCTAACTGTAACTGTAGTCTTGAAACAAATCTGAATAAGGAAAAACATTGCTAGCATTGACAGTTGTTCGCTTTGGCCTGGGGAGTTAAGTTCAGCATTCGCTTTAAATATAACTGGCGCCATCTAGCGTTGTGAATGGGTATAATGTCAAGACCCCGAATGTAAGACGACCCCCATTTTTCAGTCTTATTTCAATGCAAAAAACACCATCTTATATTCGGGCCAATACGGTACTCCTTTGTTTCATAACACTCTGTAGTAGTTTTTAAGTAGAATGTATAAAATCCTTACAAAAAGATGTTAAAAGTGCAGAATTAAATGTTTATATTTCAACCCAAGTCATCACCATTTCCTAAACCTAACCAATTGGTTTTGATGCCTAAAACCCACAAAATATATAAACAAAGGGTTTATGTGGGACCAAAGAAATTACCAATAATTCTATCAAGACTTTTCTTCCTCTGGTGAAGGTTGGGTCATGACCACAACAACAATGAATGATTCTTCAAGTAAAATATTGGCTCATGAACAACAAAATCAGTAATATGTTGTTGTCAGTTAGAACTAAAATGATAAAAAACAAGGTCAGTTTAGTGTTTTCTGTCTGCTTTGATGCTTCCCACAGTACTCAAACCAATGTGGACAGTACACTTATAGTGTTTCCACGGGGACGTTTATCCTTGTTTTGCCAGAACTCATAGCGTCTTTTCTCTTATTTATATTATTTCCCACTTTGTGTTCTTTGGCAGCAGCAGTGAAAATATCCATACACAGGAAATGGGAAAAAAAAATTGCTTGAGCAACATAATGCAAATGAATAATTCTTTGATGTATCATAGCAGCATTACACTGCATAAAGTCTACCCAGAAAATGGTTTTTGTATGCCTGTTTTTAATGCAAAGATAAAGTACACATAGCTGAGCTGTGTACGAGGGGTAAAGGGTGTTAAATGAATTCAGCCGTACCAAAAATATATACAGATTATCTTAGTTGGATGCAACAAAACACCTGCCTTCCCCCTCATGTTCTAGACTAATTACTCATAACCTTGGAACGACAGTCAAACCAGCATTTATAGACCATTTATAGGCTCATTCAAAGCAAAACCACACACAGAAATGACACAATTTTAATGATCAAAACACAAAATCCCTTTGAAAACTGAATCTACTCCACATTCATAACCATATCTTCATGAAGGATTTTTTTCTTTTTCTTTTTTTTTCTTGGAAGAACAAAGTCAGCTTTGTGTCTATTGAACATCACTGAACAGATTTGGATCTGTTTTTAGACCAAAGATCCATGAGAATCCTGTTATCTTGAAATATCTTTAACATATATATCATATATAAGGGAATGATTTGACTCATTATTATCAAACAAATAGCCATTAAGTTAATCTGTGTGATAAGAATAGATGTGTAGCACTTTTTTTCTATTCAATGCAGTAATGTAAATAAGTAAATAATTAAGTAAAATTCCATTTAGCACTAAAACACCATGAATTAGAGGTTTTACGTGGATGGATTTTAAAGGTTATAAATGTCACCTGTCCCTGAAGATTCAACTTTTTTTATTTTTTTTAAGGTGTTATTATTGTTGTTAATCTGAACATCAAAGTCAAACTATTTAACTTTTAAAGTCACTTTTATTGGCTGGGTTTCCATTACCCTCAGAAATGCACAAAATGTAAATTGCACAATAGAAAGCTGGTAATGGAAACACAGAAATGTCACGAAAATGTTTTAGAAATTTTAGAAAACAACATGACAGGCATGTTTTCACTCTAATTCAAGGTCAGACAATAGAGCAAGTGCAATCCCATGAATACTTTGGGACTATAATCAATGAAAAATTGAGTTTTAATGAAAATCTGTCTTCGAAAACTGCTCCACTTTCACACTGACAGAACCATTTTAAGTTTGTTTTATACTTTTATTGAGTCTGTTTTATCTTTTTGCCTGGTGGTGTGGTTCGGTCAGACCTCAGTTGCACAGAAAAACTCACTGAATCAAATAGTCAGATGTTCCAGTCGCCTGATTGGTCAGCCCCTGTCTTGTCCCGCCTCCCTGTACACTAAACAGGTACAGAGGATGGCTTGATCAATTCTTAATAAGGGGTGAATTTCAGCTTCTTTTCTCTGGACGGAGGTTTTTATAAAAACAGCTTTGTTCCTTTCGCTGTCACTGAGCTCAATAAGACATAATGACATTACACTTTATTCACTTATTTACTTATTGATCCTATTTCTTTGCTCTATTTCTTATTATTGTGACTTCTAATTTGTAAATTCTATGTTCTTATCCTGGTTTTTATCCTAGAGACTGTTTTTATCTTGAGGTTTTTATTGTGTTTTATTGCATCTGGTCTTTATTTATTTGGTCTTATTCCTTTATTTGATGTTTTTACTTATCTGTGCTTTTATACTGATGGAACACTGAGCACCTTTTTGTCTCGAAACTTTCAATGTGTGTTTTGTTGTAATGCCACTATGTCTGTAAAACTGTCACAGATCGCAAAAAACCCTCAACAAAACCCTCATGAGGCAATTTTTGAGACATTTCGATATAGAAGTATTGCGCAAAAGTGTAATAAAAACACATTTTGACGAGACACAAGCATGACAAGCACGTGCCACAAGAGGTTCAAAAACATAGCAGTAGATTAAATGTTAAATGTCATTCAGATCTACAACTGTGAATTTTGTACAGTTTTCTCTCAGAAATTCATTACGCTTGGCCGCCATGAATAAGGACTTTACATTAAGACGATCACACGCCTCTGTAGAGTGAAATTATGAGCCAAACACTCAATGGAAACCGAGAAGCCGCAATTATATTTTCTCAAAATTGTAGAAATACTGCTTTTATTTTGTGGAAAACTGTAACGGAAACCCAGCTACAGACTCTAATTGTTGTTTCTTAGTGGTTCTCATCCCATCTTGTCACCTTTGGGCAAATGGGAGAATGGCTCTCACTCACTACTCCCTCTAGTGGCCACATAAAACCATTGCATATTCAGTTCATATCTCAACAATCCAAAAGATTAACTTAAGTGCTCTATATTCTAAACATATATAGTGATAATTTTAAAATGTTTATTATTTTAACTGTTATTTTCTCTCTTCATTTGAGAAGAATAATTGACCAAACTGCCTCTGATTTATTGTTTTACATTAAGTTCATGGGATTTATAAAATGTTATAAATATTCCTCACTACAATTTATTGATTGTTTTTCCAAATGGATGTCATTTAACTGTTTTTGGTAATAATTTTGGTTTATTTTCTTAATTAATGTGTACACTGGGCTACAGCAAATTAGGCCTATATTTATTTATTTATATTTATTGATTTATGTGAGGTTAATTTATTTAACGAATGGTTGAATTAATTTATTTATCTGCATTTATTTTTCTATGTTATTTTTAGATCTGTGTATCCAAATCACAAAAGCTGATGTAAAATAAAGGAAAAATAAGGATAGACTGCTCTGTGACTCATCATGATAATCAATATCTGAACAAAAATATTGATTTTGAGAATCATTGCACAACCGGTTAAGCTTAAATCATTTTATTCAATTTCATGAGAGGTGTGAGGTGAACTCTTGACTCTGACTATACGGACTACATCATCTACTATTTCTATATTTAACCGCTGTGTTTTCTTCTCAGGACTGTTCCCGGCTGTGTTGAACCTGGCAACCATGGCAGATATATCGGCTAACGCTACCTGTGGGTCAATGGGTCCAGAGATGTTCTGTAAGCTGGTAGAACATGTACCGGGTCAGCCTGTGAGAAACCCACAGTGTCGGATATGCAACCAAAAGAGCACAAAAGCATTTGGTAAGAGAAACTCCCAAATTCAGCCTATGACTTATAGCTGTAGTGACTCATTTAATGAATCATGCCAGATTAGTTAATTAGAGCTCCGTTGGTCCAGATGGTAACCAATCATTTTGTCTTAAACGATAATTAGGACTGAACTGAGGAATCAATCGCAGCGTGGCAAGAGGACAATAGAAAATCAACCTCCACTCATAATTTATCCTGTCAACTTAACAGTTAAGCTACTTAGTCAATCAATGATTCAGATGATCCCTTAGTCAGTCCTTGAGTGAAACAACTGAATGGTCTGATTGGTTTTATGGGACCAAAAGATCATATTAGATATTTTTCTGTTAAAGTCATATTACTATCCTGTAACTACCTGTCAAAGAGTCATCTGTCCTGGCTAAATTCTATTATTAGCTCCCATGTAAGTGGAGAGCTATATGTGTTTGTGTCATTTCCGAAGCCGCGTCCGCCTTGAACTTTGTCTGGAAGATTTCTCTAAGGCTATTACTCCAATTTTCTTCAAACTTT
>JAPSES010041407.1:0-12277 GCA_029822895.1 Maxillicosta whitleyi
ATTATTATTATTATTATTATTAATAATAATAATAATAATAATAATAATAATAATAATAATAATAATAATAATAATGATACATTTTATTTATATTGCCCTTTACATCCAAGGATCTCAAAGGGCTAAAAGGGTTTCTCCCTGCTTCACTATCACTATCCTCTCACCTCATTTGTGCAAATTCCTCCTGTCCCCATGACCATGCACTGACCCCAAATGCCCTGAAAAATGTGGGTCACCATTGCCGTCCAATATTGATCTTCAAAATGGAGTTCAACGTTAACACCCTAAATACTCATACGAGCTTCCCAAGATGCACACAAGTAATAAAAGTGAAAGAAAGTGGATGATTTGGTGAAGAGTATTTGCATTGACACTGATGGACAAACAGACACACAGATGGACGCCGTAAGCTACGACAAAACCCCCGTGATATTTCTATTTAAGATGAGTAATAGACTGTTGGACCCAGCAATGACTGTTAGGAAAAAAGAAGGCTTCAGGTTTGTATTATTAGTTCTAGCAGTAATACCTGTCTAATTGATCAATGTATGTTTTGTGTCGAAGTCACACAGTGAGGTGGTCAAACTGATGCCCCGTCCACACCAACATGGAACGTTTTTCTTAATTAATGTTCTCTTCCTAAATAAAAACCTACCTGTACTACAACATGAAAACAATGACAAACCAATCCAACACACACTTTCTGTTGTTCTTCAAACTGTTCACTCTATATGGACAATAGAGGATGTAGCAGATGCATCATGAAAGTGAACAGCTACAAAACCTACAGTCTATAAATAATCGCTTTATCAGGTAAGTGACTATTTTTGGTCATTTCTGCAGACAAGACAGTGACGGCAACATCTAGGGTGAGGACAGTGAGGTAACAATGTCAGGTCCAATGTGGTTCTACAGGGTCTGTAAGGTCCACCTGTGTATGAACAGTGAGTGGACCTGCTCTGTTAGGTACCATGAAGTAATGGTACTAATGTAGTGATGAAGTAATGGTACTAATGTAAGGAATGATGAAGTAATGGTACTAATATAAGGTATGATGACGTAATGTACTAATGTAATAATTAAGCAACGGTACTGATGTAATAATTAAGTAACAGTACTAATGTAAGGAATGGTGAAGTAATGGTACTAATGTAATAATTAAGTAATGGTACTAATGTAATGATGAAGTAAAGGTACTAATGTAATGATGAAGTAATGGTACTAATGTAAGATATGATGAAGTAATAGTACTAATGTAAGATATGATGAAGTAATGGTACTAATGTAAGGAATGATAAAGTAATGGTTCTAATGTAAGGATGAAGTAATTGTACTAATATAAGGTATGATGACATAATGGTACTAATGTAATAATTAAGTAACAGTACTAATGTAAGGAATGGTGAAGTAATGGTACTAATGTAATAATTAAGTAATGGTAGTAATGTAATGATGAAGTAAAGGTACTAATGTAATGATGAAGTAATGGTACTAATGTAAGATATGATGAAGTAATGGTACTAATGTAAGATATGATGAAGTAATGGTACTAATGTAAGGAATGATAAAGTAATGGTACTAATGTAATGATGAAGTAATGGTACTAATGTGATGTATGATGTTCAGGATCATGTGGATGTGGACAGGTGTCTGGATCAACACTTACGTTGTTGTAATGTTCAAAAAATGATGTTTTAATGTTGTAAAATACATGTTCCAAGCACTATACATGTGTTTGTTTTTGCCACTTATAATATAACTTCATTAAACTTGAAAATGTTGACATTTTTCACAAAAGGAATAAAGTCGTTTCCTTTGATAACACACTTGAGTTGAAATTTAGAATTTCAGAGTATTCCTAGGAGTGAACTATAAAGAGTGAAGCCCAAATCATTTGTTTTTAATGAGGATCATTTCAATGAAACACAAAGCATTTGAATTATCCAACAGCTGATATAAAACCAACACATAATTTGTAATCACATCATAATGCAGTGTGGGAATGACAATAATTAACATAAAATAAATCGAATCCTCACATTCCATTTAATGATACAATCTTTATTCTGTATTTATAAGATAAACTAAATGTTCAAACTGGCCTCTGACTCCAGTCCTGTCCTCATATAACCCAGTTTTATTGATCTCTAAGTGTTTAAGTCTGTCCTCTGCTTTTATTGTTATTCTTTGACAGTACTTATGATTGTCCTTTAACCTTCATGACCCCACCAATTCTTTTTAGCAGTAGAGGAATAATATTTATACTGTTGGATCTGCTTAGCGTTAGCTTAGTAGTTGCATTGGTCTTTCATTGGATTAAATTATCCATGACATATGCTGGTCTCAGACTGTGAGTTTGTTTTAGATATTTTTCCATTTAAAGGCATGTTTAAGTTGTATTCAGTTTTCTGAAAATGGGTTTTGTTGAATATTTAGCTATTGTTCTTTTGGTTAATGTGTACTATGGCACCATACAGTCACAAAAAAATTATTAGACCATCACTTGTTTTCTTAAATTTCTTGTTCATTTTAATGCCTGGTACAACTAAAGGTACATTTGTTTGGACAAATGTAATAAAAAACAACAAAATTAGCTCGTAGCGGTTTAATTTCAGAGGTGATATCTATCCATTTAACATGTTTTAGTGATAAAAAACCAAAATCAGTGCAGTTCTTACATCAATATCTATGTCATTGTACTGACAAAAACAGTGCTTTTAGACATTCTATGTTTTTTAGTCACATGATACACACAGGAGTTAGAACTGGATTGCATAACCATTGTTTTAGATGACTTTTAATAATGATTTTTTTTCTGTGACTGTAGATGGAAGTGAGGCTACCATTTATTCTACTATTCTTTTAATTTAATAATTCCTGATCTTGACTGGAGCATTAGTCCCAAATACAATTTCCCACAGGGTTCATTAACATATCCTGATTCTGATCTGTCCATAACACCTGGTCTGTCTCCTAAAGGTATCCATGCTGACCTCTATCTACTGCAGGTCAAACAGTGATTTACACATAGGCGTAATTTAATTAATTTAAAATAAAAAAATAAAAAATTAGATCCAACCCCCCCCCCAATATAATCACAACATTCTGATTAATAAATGTATTAACTATTTTGCATGAATAATTTTTTTTTTCTTCCTTATTCATTTTATTTGCCATAAAATTAGGAGCATCTCTAAATAATTACTTATCTACATTCATTTATTCCTTTATTTTTATTTTATTTTTTTACTAATATGCATCTATAACTCTCTACCAAACTTGATTGTTTATTTGGTTTATCTAATGGTGGACATAACAATGTTAATCATATTTATTGAAGATACTATTGAGACTTAGATAATTGTATCGTTATTTATTTATTATCATAATTTTTATTCTACTTTATTTATTCATTTAAAATTTCTATATAGGTCTATATTTCTTTGTTAGTACCTTTTTTCCCCTCTTTACTTCACACACAGGTTGGGGGAAAAAAGTGTGATTAACCAGGAGACAATTGTAAAATGTTATCATGGATATTGACACAATAAAGTATTAAAAAAAACTTTTATTAATTGATTACACTGTAGCATGTTTTACTTCTGTTTCTGATTACTGTATTATTGTTTCTGTGCAGTTTTTTTTAGAGTATCATTTATATATTTAGTGTATGAAATAAAAAGCAATGCACCTTTGTATGTCTAAAACAATTTAATGATTATACACCCTCCATTTTAATGAAATATTTAGTTTGTCATAAAAAAATAAAAAAATAAATCATTTGGTTTTTTTAGTGGCAGCGGACGCATTCCAATCCAGCAGGTGGCGGTAAAATACTCCACGACTTAAATCTGAACTAAAAGAAGAGTCGTCGACGAAAAGGAAAGAAACGAGAAGAAGGAGAAGCAGAAGAAGAAGGCAAGCAACAGCACCACAATGACTGCGACCAGGAGACTAAGCAAGGTAAAATTTCGGAAAATATTTTATTCAAGTCGCTTCAAGAGTTTTCAGAGAACTTATATGGGGTTTATAAGTAGAGCTAGGTGGAGGAAATGTGGTTAGTGTTGACTGTTTTAGCGTTTATGGGGCCGACAAACCAAAGGATAATGACGTCCGACAGGCGTTAGCTTTAGTACCTAGTTATGCTAACGGTAGTAGTTGGTAATAGTTTGAGACGCCACAGCCTGAGCACAGAGGCGTGATTCAGCACTCACAAAAACTGTCAGAAACAAGGCGAGGGAGCACAATATGTTTACCTGTAAGGGGGAAGTTTATAGGACATGGCCCGGCTTCTTAGCTAAAATACGGTAGCTGAAGCAGGAGCTGAAAACATGGAGACTTTCGGGTTGGGACGTGACGTCAAGCATAAGCTAGGCTGTATCATAACCTAAATATTAATGTTGTCATGTGAGACCACACACAGACGACGGTTTTGGATTTAAACACGTGAAGAAAAGCTTTTACCCGACATTTTTACTGTATTTATCTTTTGACTCGAGGGCAGTGGACCTCGGCCCACTGGGGTGACACAACAGGTTTTGCTTTTGATTTGTTCCTTCACCACCAGAAAACGAAACCAAATACTTACGGGGATTTTCCACTCGATAAAATAAGTGAACTGACTTACTGCCTAAATTCCCCTCACAATCCGGTGTTACAGTAAGTGCCGGTGAAGTGTCCATGAACAGGAAGTAGGGCAGCTTGTACAGATGCACTACCTGCTGTTAGCAAACACAAGAAACAGCTCACACCATTTTTAGACACAGATCTTATTTTGACTGCAACCTACATAGCTGTTAAATAATGAACCTCGTATCATAGGGCCCCCTTTCTCACAGATTTCATAGTTGCCGGTAGCAGTTTTATTGAAACGTTGGCAACTAAAAGAAAACGTCATGCTTCCACTGTACGTGACGTTATCTGATAACATGATCAGTCTGGACCCGGAAGACCACCCACAACTGAGCATTCCTCCATATCTACATCCGTCATATTTGGACGTATTTGAGCTTAGTTCTGAGTAACATCAGGTTTAGTGTATACACTCAGAGTTTTATTCCTTTTGTGCCGTTGGGTTTAGAAAAAAGCTGATTCTCCCTTTTCCCGAGAAGTAGATGTGAGTTATTCTAGTGGTCACTTTGCCTCTGGACTCAAACTGTTGCTGATGGAAAACAGATGCTTTTGGATCACAGTGTGGAACAACTACTATCAAATTACTTGCATTGTATAGCTGTGAAATTATATCATGTGTTGTGTTGATTCATTTGAGCTACCTCTACGCATTACACTTAAGAGATTTACACTCAGAGCTGAATAAAATAAGTCTATGTAAGTTATTTCAAACTAGTAGATTTTTTTTGTTCACATTCAGAGAGCTTTGAGCTTGACAAGACTTTTCAACAAATTCACTGTCGGCCTGTTTAAATAATATCATAATAAATAAAACAAAACACTGTCTCCATGTACTGTGATCAGTGAATCATCCCTGTCATGATGTGCAGAGTCACAATGGTGATTTCTCTAATGTTCTAGTAACATGATGATGTGAATAGTAGTACATATTGCAGATCTTACATTAAATGTCCACCAGGCGTCATATGTCTGACATGTTCTTATCATAAGATGTAATTCATAACTTTATGATGGATCCTGCATTTGAATTTCATCAGATAACAAAACAGTCCATTATGGGAACCTGTAGTAAAGAATGATTGAAATGAACAGCATTAAATGATTGATTTTTTTTAAAAAATTATTATTATATTGAATTTTTTTTAAACTAGGAAAAGCTTTTTCTTTACAGCTGCAGGTTTTTAAACAAATGTGTGTATTGTCCACCAGCACATGCATATGGTTCTGTACATAATTCGATTTCAATTGAATTCACATGGTAGGTCTGCTTTTTGTCAACCCATTACCATAGTGAATAATTGTCTCTTGGCTCCATTGATAATGGATTAATAACTTTTATTAATTATTCTGGAACTAGAAATGCATTTAAGGGTTTAGTAAGTAAGAGATCAGGGTTACATGTTTCTTAGAACAGGGCCTAGTACTTCCAAGATGTGATTAGCAGTTCATATTTACTACCCATAACAATAGTGTCATACTTTTTCTTTTTTTTTTAAACAAAAAAGCCAAATAATTGCTTGTAAGTTTGTTTTTATACTTTTGTTCAGGTCAGTTGAATTATGGCATATCAGTCTAGTTTTATGTTTTGATATAAAACATCACCAACCACAAGATGCTGACTTTACTGCATTATGAGTTTACGGCTCACTAAATCAGCCCATGCATCTCCAACAATACAGATAAACTCAGATTGTTGTCCTTGAACTTGCATGAGCAATGCTGTTGAGTTATGGTTTTTTTTGCTTCCTCTCTGAAGCTGTGATTAAACCTTGCCAAAGCTCCCTAAAGCAGCAGAGGACATTATAACTGTTTGCACAGGCTGAGAGTTGTTCTGTTTTGGAGGCAAAATGTGACGTCATCTGTACTACTTCAGCAGATATAAGATAGTGACATTTTAGTATAACAATATTAAACATAAGAATAACCTGGCAGTATTATTACAGATTTTATTTGGTATTACAGGATTTTTACAGTTCATGTGAAAATTGAAAATAAGAACTGTGTACCCTTTTTTTTTTTTTTTTTTTTGAATGAGTAGGGGAGTATTGGTGTGATCTGTGGGGTCAGAGTGATATCATTGTTAGGCTAACTGTTGGATGGAAAGCTGTCCATCCCAGTCACATGACACAGCTAAGTCTCACCTACATAATTGCACAGCTGCTTAATATTCCCTGCATTGTGTTTCAGGAGCTTGAGGACATGCGCAGCAATGGATTAAAACACTTCCGCAACATCCTAGTGGATGAAGCGAATATGCTGAACTGGCAAGGGCTCATTGTTCCTGTAAGTATTCAATCTCTGCTTTAATAATAGTAAAAAAAATAATAAAAAAAACAATAGTAATGTTTAAATAACCCTTAACACGACTACTTTTGTTTTTGTTTTCCCAAGGACAGTCCTCCATATGACAAAGGAGCATTTCGGATTGAGATCATCTACCCTGCAGAGTACCCTTTCAAGCCCCCTAAGATCATTTTCAAGACAAAAATCTACCATCCTAACATTGATGAGAAAGGCCAGGTGTGCCTGCCCATTATAAGCGTCGAGAACTGGAAGCCAGCCACAAAAACCAGCCAAGGTGTGATCATGTATAATATACAAAGTTGGACAAACATTCACCCTGTTCTGTTGTTTTGTTACTCTCCACATTGTAGCAGCAGAGTTAAACATTGTAAAATCACTTGTATTTTTCACTGTGTAGCCAAATGAGATCTGTAATGATGTGACAGGAGTTACACAATACATGTTCTGTCACTATGATAGCTTCTGCTGTTTGTGGGATAGCCTCAAGGTTCTGAGGCAATGAAAACAGGGACTTTTGACCTTATCATTAACACTTTTGTTTTCTTTTCCTGCAGTGATTCAGAATCTCATCAACTTGGTGAACCTCCCTCAGCCCGACCACTCACTGAGGGTAGACCTGGCAGAAGAATACACTAAAGACCGCGCAAAGTTTCTGAAGAATGCTGAGGAATTTACAAAAAAACACAGCGAAAAGCGGCCTCTGGACTAGCGACACAACACTGACGCACACACATACACGCACACGCTCATATGGCTGTTGGTCTCTTTTCAGTTTCTTGTCCAAAGAGCCCACCCTGACTGTCTCTTCTTACCCATAAACTACACGAAGATGCCCTGTTCTTGTGCACCTACCACCCTGTAATGGGGTCTTTTTGTTTCAGATTCACATTCTTAAACAAATAAGGCAAAAGCAAGACTTTTTGATGAATAGACACACACACCATCATCTCTAGGGTTCACCTTTTTGGCTGATAACTTCTTTATACTGATTTCTGTTCAGAAAACTTCAGAAGATTGTAAGAGATTTCAGTGAATGAAATATTAAAAGAATTGTTTTTGCTTAATTAATTGCTAAAGGTTTTCTCAGAATTATGAGTCCATGAAAATTTGTTTACATATGTTAAGCTCTTTTTCAAGAAGTTGACACCTTCTCAAGCTGTTCTTCATATCTTGTAGTGTCCTTCTGCCCCCCCCCCCCCCCCTATGATACACTGTACCATGTGAAGTTAACTGTTGCAGTCCATGAAAATTAAAGTTTATTACTGATGCAAAATTATAGATGGAAAAAAAATGTAAAGAGACAAAAAAAAGTTATGAAAATACTACAAAATCAATGTGTCATTTGAAGTGTTTTTATATTTTGAAATGTTGAGGGGGGAAAAAAACATCCCTTATAATTAAAGTGTTTTCACCTCCTTGGTCTTACAGCAAAGTGCATACTGTTGGTGAGCATTAATTTTTTTTATTTTTTTTTTAATGTGGAAAATTGTCTCATTGTCTGACACAAACCATGCTTGAGGTCTACAGACATAAGACAACCTTAAAACTACAAATAACACTCCTGATTCTGATTAAATGCTAATGTTGTACAAAATCAACACATTTTCTAAAGCACTGACTCATTATTTTCCTGCCATATTCTTGTCATCAGTTTTTTTGGTCAATAAACTTACTACTATCCAATTAATGTTCTCTGAAGGATAACATCACTTATGATCAGGCACTTAGCCATAACAAATATAAGATAAATGTGATCATCTGGCTGATGTATAGGTGGAGGACATGACCCCGTTCATGTGAAAATAGCTTTCATGTAATTTTTTTTTTTTTTTTTTTGGACATTCAGAATACAGTTTGGTCCTGTAGTGTATGTGATCCACTATTATCCTACATACATTTATTATACAGTGTATTTCAAACAATGGTAAGCATATGGACCTTATGTTTAGTTTTTAGTTGGATATATACACTCTGATATATTGTCCAGTATTTGTATCTATATCTGTTGGTTAAAAGTTGTAATTTGTAATCAGTTGGTCTTATTATTTTCTTCGCTGAATATTAATTTGTTTTGTAACATCCAGTCCAAGAGCAAAATATTGCATAAAAAGCTTATCTGTTTTTAACAAAACAGACTATACTCATAGAAACCTTTTAAGTCATTCTTGAAGAATGTCATTTGTAGACACTTTTGAATCTTGGTAACATTAAGAGTTCAAATTGTATATAAGCCTATTTGCAAACTACAATTTTTCAAGTTTTTTTTGTTTAATGTAAATTTTAACAATTACAACCTATAGCTAAAAAAAAGAGAAATAATGTCCTGAAATATTAAGATCATCATTCATTTAAAATTTGAGTAAATTACTAAATAGCATGAGTTCAACACAAACTAACAACCATAGGGAAGACTGATGACTCGATGGTTAATGTAGTCACATGAATGGTAGGATCCAGAAGGACACTGTTCAAAGGGCTGTTCATAGAGTCCTGCATCTAAACATATCCATGATAAGTTGACTGGAAATACAGTCAGAAACATGCAAGTGATTTTCATAAAAAGTGGATTGAAACCAGGACATCAGGAGCCACTACACACAAGAGGAATCCAGGAAATAGACACATCCCTAGTGTCAAACCATTCCCTAACCAGAGCCATTCGATCAGGGGTGTCGAACTCATTTTAGTTCAGGGGCCACATTTAGGCAAATTTAATCTGAAGTGGGC
Source organism: Maxillicosta whitleyi (assembly GCA_029822895.1). NCBI lineage: Eukaryota > Metazoa > Chordata > Actinopteri > Perciformes > Neosebastidae > Maxillicosta > Maxillicosta whitleyi. The sequence goes on from JAPSES010041407.1 coordinate 9,664, forward strand.
CAGACTAATAATAATAATATAATAATGTATGTCCACACTTCTCCATGTTTTACAGTGAAAAAACGTACAATTACATTATATTTTTTAAAAAAAAGTTTACATACAAACTATGCTTTTAAACAATGTGAATAACAGAAACAAACTGAAATGCCTTTAAAAAATAAGTGCAATTTTAACACTATGTATCAGTTTATCATTTATATATGTTCATTATAATATACAGATCACAGTGGATCTACAAACACACAAAATGTTTAATAATATTGGTAAAATTACATTGACTTCTATTTATCAGGTTGTTTATATTTGTTCAGGTTATTATTATTTATGAGAAAATATAGTTTGTTTTTGTGTAAATATAGTAAAATTATATGAAACTGTTTGTATTTACAAAGACAAAAATTTGGAGTTGTCATTATTTATCAGTTATTATAATTGTATTTTACTGATCCAACCCACCTGAGATGGAATTTGTCTGAATGTGGAACCTGAACTAAAATGATTCATATTTTCAGTGTCATTTTTGCTTTTCACACATTCATCCAATGGGCCGGATTGGACCCTTTGGCCGGTTTTGGCCCCCGGGCCGCATGTTTGACACCGCTGCGTTAGATGAATCCTACCTGGACTAAGGACAAAAAAAGCTGGACCGCTAAAGACGCTGCTTGACGTTCAGAGTGAAGTCTCCACAGTCAGTGATGGTTTGGGGTGTCCTTTCATCTGCTGGTGTTGGTCCAGTTCCTTTTATCATGTCCAGGGCTGATGTGTCCATCTGCCAGTAGATTTTAGATTATACCATCCTTATTGAAATGTAGATTTGCAGCATGACTTATTCTGTGGTGCCACAACAACTCAGAATGGGTTTTCTGATTGGCCAACCAACTCATTTGACCTGAACCCAATAGAGCACAGGTGTCAAACATGAGGCCCGGGGGCCAAATCCGGCCCGCCAAAGGGCCCGACCCCGCCCCTGGGATGAATTTGTGAAATGCAAAAATTACATTGAAGATATTAACAATAATTTTAGTTCAGGTTCCACATTGAGACCAATTTAGTGTCATAATTACCTATACATACTCACAAATCCAAATTTTTGTCTTTGTAAATGTAAATGTTTTCATGTATTTAGACTAAAACAAAATATGATTTTCACCAAAAAAAATGTGCAATCTGAATAATATTTCACCTGTTAATAGATATTTTGTGTATCCAATGTGATCTGTAAGTTATAATGTACGTGTGGAAATGATAAACTAAAGCATAATAGTGATTATAGTGTTCATATTATCCACATTGTTTGAAAAGATAATGTGTAGATTTGAACATTTTCATCATGTCATTTTATTTTTTTTCACTGTAAAATACAAAGAAACGTTTAGAGTTGACATTATTTATATATTATTCTGTCGATATTTTTACTTTTTTCGGCCATCAGCACATCAAATTTAGCTGAATGTGGCCCCTGAACTAAAATAAGTTTGACACCCCTGCAATAGAAGATTTATGTGTTTTGTTTTTTCAAGAAGATGAGGCACCAGACCCAACAATGCAGATGAGGTGACGGCCACTATCCAAGTTAAACAGAATTCAATAACACCTCCGCAAAGCCATCTCCACAGAAGTTTGACATTTCTTCATCATAAATCCCTTTTTAAATGAATCAGATAAAATATTGTAATATTTTAAGATGTTGGATTTTTGATTTTCACGAGCTGTAATCTAATGACTAAAAACTTGAAATATGTAAGTTCATGTGTAATAATAATAATATACCTAAAATATGTAACCATTTCAGTCAATTTGAACTAAATCACAGGAAAATTTCCAGCTATATTCCAATATTTTAAGGTGCACCTGAAACAAACAGTCCCACTTCTCTTAGTTCTATAAGCAACAATATTTGTGAATGGGTTTTTTTTACTCATAAATTGTGTTAAAACCTTAAATGTTTCTTGTAAATGCTAAACTTCAGGGTGAAATAACATGAACATGAAGAAAAAGAAGCACAGGAATGAACAGAAGACCCAACTAAATACTGTTGTAATACTGGTGACTTTAATGAAGTCATGGTTACAGTGAAGACCTTAACATGAGGTAGAGTTCTTATTTGCGTAGACTACTCTAAAGGTTTGTAATCCATGTAGGAGGCATAAGGAAAGCACCTCCTCCATAGTGGAGACCAGACTCTGTTCTGTGCTTTCCCATAGACTCAGACTGGGAGGGAACATGGAGTCCAGAGCTGCCGTCCTGCTGTCAAGGCCAGCATTTACTTTTTGAACTGAGCAACGGGAGCTGGGACTTTGATATCTTGTCCCTTCTCCAGCCTCTTCTCGCAGTCGATCAGGTAGTTCACGCCGTCGACCAGAAGCTGGACCAGTTCCACCTAAACACACACACATATACATATATATAACACATGTCCATCTCTTACAGGGGCGGATCTAGGTAAATTCCAAGGGGGGGTTGGAGTCTGGGCAGATCATTATGATCCATACAAATAGAATTCCCCATTGTAATTATTGCCATAAATAACACATTTATTATATAATTATTTGCAAAGATGCTAATCTTTATTATAACCTTATTATAATCTTTATTATTACCTGTCATGTTA
>JAPSES010041418.1:0-12276 GCA_029822895.1 Maxillicosta whitleyi
CCCCCCCCCCCCCCCCTTATTTACACTTTCTTATGTGATTCATTACCATTTGTTTTCTTACTATCCTCTGAATTTTGTATTTTTCAGTAAAAAAAACAAACAGTCTTTTTCTATATTTCATTTACATATCATGTAGATGTTCATGATGTTTCAAAAACCTCAAAGTAAATTCTTCCACTGTCACTGATCCGACTCCATGGGTTTTACTGGTGACTCAATGTTGTAGAAGATGACTGTTGTCACATTCATTTCGGAGCCTCCAAATGGATCAATTCAAGACCATGAAAAGATGTACAAATTATATCAAGACAAGGTATTAATTAGCACGAAAAATACTCTGTTTTTTAAGTGGACAAGTCAAAGAAATACGGTCTTAAAGATAATTACCATGGTTTTTGTCTGGTTGGATGCACTGGTGTTGAAAATCTTTACGTCACATGCTGGCATCAGTGTCAGTCAGTCCTATGTATTTTCCTCATGCAAAGAACTCTTTCTTCCGGTGTTGCAGATATGATTCATGTCAGAGTCTATTTTATAGTTTTTATTTAATTAGCAGTGATGCATGTCAAATATTTGATGAGCATAAATCCATTTCTATGTTATCAGTCATTCATTAGCAAAGGTAAAGGCAGTAACACAAACCAATCCACATTCTTCACTGTCTCAATTAATTTTCTTGGAATTCCACTTATTTATTTATTATTGTGCTTCTCTATTGTTATGGTATCTCTTAATCAGTATGATTAATTATTGGAATCATTTTAGTGAATAATATTTTATTCAAACTTGTTCCACACATGTTTATACTTGTGAAGCCTTGAGTTCTTTTATAACAGTTTCTATTATGTTGCATGTTACTTTTGTTATTTGTTGAAGTGAAACATAAATAGGAATAGAACCAAAAGCTAGCACATTATCAATGAACTCAGATGTTATCAGTTTTCCCAGTACTGGAGGGAAAAAGTTTTCCTAAAACAGTCCTTCATTCAGATGTACACTTAAAAAAGAGTGAAACAATGGTCTGGCAATTTCCGACTGAACTGCATTTTACACCAATTATTTACATGTATTGATAGGTTTAGTGGATCGACAGATATTAAACATTTTAGATCAGTAGTTCATTTCAGTTGCTGGTGGATGTTTGGGTCTTTGAGGGTTAAACACATAAGACCATAGGTGGTGTCCTGTTTATTTTGTTATGATCTTCTTGTGTGTTTTTACCAGTCCTCCAACCTTTTCTTTTTTAATTGTATTTTTAAGTACACCCATATTCCGATGACTATTCATTAGTCTGAAGGTCCACTGATCCGAAAATTAGGGGTTTAGAGTTAGGCTAACCCTAACCTTCGGACCAATGGACCTTCGGACCAATAGGCCTTTGGAATAATGACCCATCCCCCTATTCCAGACACTTTTCCTAATGCTACTCACAGTGTTTGGTCTAAACCAATTGTGATTAAGTGTAGAACGTTCACAACAATGTGGCCAAAAAGTCACAAAACCATAGCCACTTCATTGTGTTACACACTTTGCATCAAAATGCAATATCCTGTTCAAGTACAACACACATATTGTATGTAGACTAGGACTGTGTGGAATCAGGGGATTTATTTTGTTCCGCGTACACAAAGCGCAGAAGATGCATGAAGCTTTAGAAGAGTGATATTTATCTTTTTAAACCATTTCAATGTGGTCTACATGAATTGTAAATGCTCCTCTTGGGTCTGAATTCTTCATTAATTAAATTCCACAGGTCCATTTTCAACCCTATTTTTGAGTAATGACATGAGGAAGGTTGTTTTGAGCGCTGGCCCTTTAAATGCACACAACCCCACCGCATTCAGGGTTGTTGGCTGTGGATTCTGTCCCTTTCAGTCATTTGAGTTCATTTATACATCCAAAAACTGAACATTTTAGGTAAGTGGCTCGAAGTTTGTGTAACAGGGTCAATTATTTTGCTGCAATGTGGGTATGCAGATGGTATTGTGTATTGGTTGTTGTTGCTATAATTACACAAAATCTGTTCATTCTATTTTCATTTGTTTTGGTTAACGCCTGACAGGTTGGGCCTCCGAGTCAGCATGTGGAACTTTTAATTTGAGTCTGTTCCCCAACAAGTACTTCATCGTGTGACACTGCCTGCTATAACTAGCATTTTCGTGCCTTTACGTCTCCTTATTGTTCTTGATCTCCATGGGAGAGGTAAGCAGCCATGCAGTCGGGGGAAATTTCTGTTCTAGACTCTGCTAATTTCATTTTTATGTGAACTGGCTAGTCCAAGTTTTATATGAGGTGCTTACGATGTGCTGAAACACATTTCTGTGTCATTTAGTCTATGTAGGGGCATGGTTTGTGGGGTTCGCTGACCAGAGGTTTTTGTATTTGTGCTATTTATCACAAGCCGAAAAGAAAGAACAAATAGAGACTGCCTCTAAAGTTGTATGTGCGGGTCTTGTTCTTAAACGCAACGTAGAGTCCGACACCACCCGATACAATTGGACAAATTTACAATTGGATGGAAGGATGGATGGATCCCATGCTGGAAAATTGTCATGTAACAGCAGCAGGATACAAAGGAAATACAATGTAAACAGTATGACACATTGTTAAATTAAACAGTAAAGTACACAGTTGTGAACAGTTTGTACTACAACCGCTGCTGCTCACAAACAATTATGGTGTACTTGGAGAAATATTTATCAGAAGTCTTGACCTTATATATGTGCAAATGTCGTGACATAACTAGGCTAGTTGTAAATGTAACAAATTAAGCAGGAATTGAAACAGGTTGTAGAAATCCACTCAGTTTTTGCCAGAATTAATATAAAGATAGCATCGCAGCACCTGGATGGTTAAAATTAAAAGTTTTTGAAGTATTAGGGTCCAAATACACAAATAAATGACCCCAAGACTAATAAAAGTGGTTTCAGTAAAAAGGACCCCTCTAAGGAGGTGTAAGTGTCCCCACAGTGAATGAAACATTTGTTCATTCGTAAAACATGTAATGTGAAGTGGTGGTCGGGTGGCCAGCGCTAACGCTAGCTATTAACATGTGCTCTGGGATAGCTGAAAGAAGGACGAAGAAGTTTATTACACATTTAGGAAACATACAATTCTAGGTCTCCACGGCGCGAACTATGAATCATACATGAATATAGATTAGTTCGTAATATCTGTACCCCTCCTTACTTTAGTTGTAGAACTCAGAGGTGTGGTTGACGTACATGACACTGAACCGGAAAACGTAAAATGACCTATAACCTACAGTACAGTAACAAATAAGAGAGGCGCCATCGTGTGGTACTATAAAGTACTACAACTGTAATATAATAATGCTGACCTTTACAGGCACTGCTCTGGAAAATATGGGATGTTTCTTGCTGCTCCTTTCTTGTCAGGTTATTGGTTGGCATGTCTGGTCCTGCAGCCAATCAACATCATCGGACTTTATTTTCTGCCCATTGTATATTCACTTTTGTCAAAATTTGTCTAAATATGACTGATGTATTCATGTGAATCATCTATGTGCAGTTCTAATTTATTCCAAAACCAAGTAAGTCTTAAGTGAAAGCTGTCATTTTTAAAATATTTTTGGGGGGGGCTATTTTCATGTTTTTCTTGTTAATTTGCAGATTTTTTTTTAGATTTCTTTCTCTTTGTAGTTATGTTAGTGGCAGTTTTCCATTCTATTTAGGGACGTTTGGTTTGTTGTTTTGGCCTTGGCTGTCCCTGATATGCCTCACACACCTTGATTAAAGACAAAAATACTGGCAATCAAAGAAAACTAACATGCCAAAACTGTTCCTTATCTGTCATTAAGCTCCCTCCCATTTCCCAAATTGGCCCAAAGACACATAATAGGATTTATTTGTCAAAAAAAAAGTCCTTTTAACTGGTGAAATCTGTACAACTTGTTTCTTCTGTATGATCACACTGTGTTCGAAGTTGGGAAGGCTTGTTTTTTTATTTATTTTTTATTTTTTTACTGCTGGGAAGCAGCAGTCCTCCAATTAGAAAGTCAAACACAAGTTATATCTAGACAAGGTATTAATTAGCACAAAAAACACTCTGTTTTTTAAGTGGATAAGTCACAAGAAATAAAGTCTTAAAGTTAATTACCATGTTTTTTGTCTGGTTGGATGCACTGGTGTTGAAAATCTTTACGTCACATGCTGGCATCAGCGTCCGTCAGTCCTACATGGTTTCCTCGTGCAAAGAACTCTTACTTCAGGTTCTGCATCAGAGTCTGTATTATACTTTTTATTTAATTAGCAGTGATGCATGTCCAATATTTGATGAACATCAATCCATGAATGTATTATCAGTTATTCATTAGTGAAGGTAAAGGCAGTAACACAAACCAATCCACGTTATTCATTGTCTTTATTAATTTAACAGTTTTTTTGTTGTTCTCTATTTTTACAGTGTCTCTTAATATGTTTAGTTATTTAAATAATTTGAGTGAATAATGCTTTATTCATACTTGTTCCTGTTTTATGTTTTATACATGTGAAACCCTGTGTTCTTTTATAACAGTTTCTATTGTGTTGCATGTTATTACTTCCGCCAAGGAGGCAATATTTTCAACAGGGTTTGTTTGTTAGTTAGCAAGATAACACAAAACATTATGAATGAATTTTAATGAAATTTTCAGGAAATGTTTGTTCTGAGACAAGTAAGAGCTGATTAAATTTTGGAGGTGATCCGGATCACCATCTGGGTCCAGGAATTTTTGAAATGATTGTCTATTAGTTACTATTGGCGTTGTTGTAGTACTAACAAATGTCCACCAGATGGGAGTGGAACTCCTGTTTTCTCATATAGTCTATGGACTTTTCTATAGACGTATCTTCAATAGTTATGGATCTAGATCCTGAAGAAAACCACCATTACGGAAATGTCAATTTTCACCAATAACTATTCAACAAATAACAAAATCAGTGTCATTTTAATTGCAAAGGGTATGTTTCCAGTGTCAAGAATCTAATAAAATAGATTAAAAAAAAAAACAAATATTGTGGGGTGTCAGTCACAATATGTGGGGGGACTGTGCTGCTTGGTGGAGGTTTGCACTCTGAGTGCTTGTCTAGTTGACTATTGTTATTTGATGATTGTTTTTGTTATTTATGTGGAACATAAATAAGGATAGGAGCCAAAACCTGGTATTAAATGGGCCATATAGTTAACCACATTATCAACAAACTCATCTGTAGTCATATACCCAATCCTAAGTATAAGACTGTTTAGATCCTTAGTATGTTTCAGAGATCATGTGACTTGGTGTCATGGCTTTTAATGGTGAGTAAGAAATAAATGGAAATGACAGAATGCACAAAGTGAGATAAGTGTAATAAAGATTTGTCATGTTGAGGCTTGATTATGATTTATTTAAGAGAAAACATGTGAAGGAAGTGTAGTGTGTTTCAAGTGTATTATACAGATATTTTAATTTATGTATTTATTTTATTGTATTTTTTTTTTTGGTTGTAATGTGGAACCTCTCTAGCAGAGGACACCCTAGGAAGCCATCTGTATCGCCTATATCCAGAGGCTTATTGGACTCTATCATTGCATTATTAACATTTGCATTAACATTAGCATCATTTTCACAGGGTTGAGCAAAATATTGGTGAAAGTTATTGTTGTTTAGTTCTATTTGTCTTACCCATTCCTCTTGCTCTATCGTCTCCACCGTCAGTGAAGCTGGACAAGAAGTGGACACTCCAGTGTTGGTTTTCCCAAATGATGGTTCCCAGAGGCATCTTCATCCCTCTTTTTTTCGTACATGTACAATTTGGGTCTGCATTGAGTGTGAGCCAAGTACGCGCAGATATCCACAGAGTGTACACGGCCAACTGTGTGTGGGTCTGCCCCTAGTGGCCTGACTTATCACTGAAGGGCAAAGTTTTTGGGACAGATGGATAGACAAATAGACAGACGGACGACCAACTGATGACAATACCCTGCAGACAGTGTGGCCAAGGGTAAAAAACAAACTAAAATGAAATTAATTGAAATTAAGTACTCATTCATGTTCCCAAAGCCACAGGGAGCTGCAGCAGAGGGATGAAAGATCTGCTCCAGAGTTTTGGGGTGCCGACCCCTGCCCTAGACCCTTGCACTTGACACTACCCCTTGAAAAAGAGCTGTAAGAGGTAGGAACTGAAACACTTTCCTATGAAATGGGACAACCCATCAAGATCTTTTACCAGTATTATGGGAAATTTCGTTCCTAGTGTGGTCATGTCATGTCTGCCCCCAGTTGTTAGTCTTTGTCTCATCTTTCCTGTCTTATTTTGTAGTTTCCCTCCTGTGTGATGTATTCGTCTTTACTTCCTGTTCCCTGTTTCTCCCCACCTGTGTCTTTCCCTAATTATCCCTGATGTCTCTCACCTGTCTCTTGTTTCTCCTCATGTATATAAACCCGGTCTTGTCTTTATCTCCTTGTTGGTTCGTCTCATCTGCTGTGTGAGTTCTCGGCTGTTATGTGAGTTCTCGGCTGCTCGCATCAGTTGAGTGCTGTTGAGTCCTTGTTTGCTTCTCAGTTCGAGTCTTGGCCTGTTTTGCCTTCCTCTGTGTGTTTTGGATTTTTGACCTTGTCTGGATTTGGATTCTGCCTCTCCCTGCCCCATCTGTACCTTGTGAACTGGATTTTTCGATTTTGGGACATTTGGTATCAATGTTTGCGTTAAATAAACTTTTTCTTTTTTTTATTGGAGTCCGCTGCTTCTTCCTTGACTCTGTATTTGGGTTCACGTCTCTGATGCCAGTCGTGACAGGTCATGGAAAATGTTTCTAGGGCTATACAGACCTCCGCCTTAGCCCTTACTTTCATCTAATTGAGACTCAGGACAACACCACCCCTTCTTATGTACGAGCAAAACAGAGGGGTAAGGGCAAGGGGTGAATTGGGATTCAGCCATAGCCTAAGTATCATGAATCCATAAGTCTTTCCATGTTTACTCACCTGAATCTCTTCCCTCGTGGTGAATGTGGTGAAAACTATATTTTGAGCATGAAAACCAGCACATTTTAAATAAGATGTTTTTGCGAAACTGAAATGAGGGGAAAAAAGACTACATTTGGATAGCATTTACTGGCTCAGTTGTCTCTTCTTAAAAGTTAAACAAGTATTTCATGCAAAATTCCAACTTGATATTGTGACTCGCATAAATATACATGTCGCTTTTAATTGGAGTGTTATCTGTACACATTATAAGCTTTCTATTTGTATGTTTACACTGTCAAATGACACGCACTGAGGGTTCAGGGTTATGTTGTATGTTTTTTATTCTATTTTACTCATTGCATTTATGTACTTATCTATTTATTATTATCTCCTGGGTTGTTTTTTTTATACAGTTCTCATGGAGTGTTTTATATAAGGTTTTGTGTGAGCTACTGTCTGTGTATTTTAGCCTCTTATAGAATTTGATGGTTGTGTTTTATTGATCCTGGGAGCGACCACACACACAGTTCTTATGTGTTACGCACAAATGGCAAATAAAGTTCTTGAATCTTATGTGAACTGAAAATCTTGGCATAAATTAACACATGATCAGATGGTGTTGAATAACATGCAATAGGCTGAAAATGAGTACATATAGCACACCAAATACCAATGGCATGACATAAATGGTAAATGTTCTGCACTTCTATAGTTCTTTAATATACCTTGGTACTCAAAGTGCTTCACAAAGCCTCACATACACTCATACACCAGTAGGTGGCTGCTACTGTACCATGCAAGGCACTGCCAGACCCTACTGGGAGCAATTTAGGGTTCAGTGTCTTGCTCAAGGACACTTCGACATGTGAACAGTCGGAGCCAGGGTTTGAACCACCAACCCTTTGGTCATTGGTTAACCTGCCTCATACATACAACATGACTTCATAAGATCCATCCATCCATCTTCTTCCGCTTAGTCCGACGTCGGGTCGCGGGGGCAGCAGCCTAAGCAGGGAGTTCCAGACTTCCCTCTCCCCGGCCACTTCGTCCAGCTCCTCTGGCGGGACCCCGAGACGTTCCCAGGCCAGCCGAGAGACATAGTCCCTCCAGCGTGTCCTGGGTCTTCCCCGGGGCCTCCTGCCGGTGGGACGTGCCCTGAACACCTCACCAGGGAGGCATCCTGATCAGATGCCCAAGCCACCTCATCATAAGATCAGTCTCCTAAATTCAGTCTTATGTCTACATGTCTTAAAATTAGAACATTAATTACTATAAAAATTTCGTCAAATAAAAAAAAGGATTTGGTGACCCAAATAAAATCTCCTAAGACCGGCCTGTGGGCCCCGACCCAGCCTTTGGACTGGATGATGTAAGGCGCAGGTGTCAAACTCCAGTCCTCGAGGGCTGGTATTCTGCATGTTTTAGATGTTTCCCTCTTCCAGCACACCTGGTTCAATTAATAATCAGCTCATCGTCAGACTCCGCAGAAGCCTGATAATGATTTGATGGAAGAGAGAAATATGTGAAACATGCAGGATACCGGACCTCGAGGATGGGAGTTTGACACCTCTGATCTAAGGTTTGAATGAGTTCAAATGGCAACTTTACTTAGTTGTACTTCATTGGTTATATTGTGTGAAACAACAGCTAAATCAAATAAACTCCCGAACCATCCATTTTGCCCTGACAGACGCAGAACCAGTGGGCAGATGGCCAATAAACAGCAGAGGCACTAAATCATTTGACGAGCAACAGAAGCTAATGTGACTCATAACCTCTAATAAATCTGTCAGAGGACAAAGTTGGAGTTGAAAAAAACAACAACAAAAAAAAAAAAAACATAGCATCTGTGTCATTATCTGTTGTATATGAGTATTGCTTCAATGACAATAATGTAATGCCATAAAATGTCCAGAATCAAGACACAAATAAAGAAATCCATTATAAAGTGACCTGTAAGTTGTGGCTCATTTTCTTCTTCTTTTCCAGGGTCTACTGTCTCTGCCTTTCATAGCAGCCTCGTCTCATCCCCTTTAAAAGCAGAGCTCTCTCACCGTGACGTACTGACAGTTGGGTAATGGAACACAGGCTTCACAGCAGCCTCCCTCAAGAGAAAACTAATATTTTTATCAGACATTCACAGTGATGGCTCTGACTACACAGCAGCTCCAGTATGTTATTGAAAGCTAGGTAAAGGTTCCTTTCTTTTTTCTTTTTTTAATTGATTCACAAGTCACAATAATTTCAGAAAACTGACAAAAGTTGCTCACATGGGACAAAAGCTCCTTTTACTGCAACCCTGTCTCAACTGAATTATGTTCATATTGACTCAAATGATGAATTTTGCTGTCTAAAGCTCAAAGGTCATCATTAGACACAGTTGATTGAACTCATGGCTCTTGTAGTTTTGTCTGTCTTACTCTACTACATACTGAATTTTTTTTTTTTTTTTTTTTTTTTTTTTTTTTGCTGTAAGTGCTGGTAACTATGATGCAAGGATTGCAGACACATCTGATTAAACTCATGGCTCATTTCATTTGTTCTAATATACCAATGGTGTTAATGATTTTAAATTCTATAAGTGCTATAAGGGTTGATCCTGACTATCTAGCATCCATCTGTTGGACAGATTATTCTGATCTTTTTGTTCCTAAAGTGACAGTGATTAAATCCACATTTGGTAGTGTAAAATGTAATATAAACCAGGAAAATAACCATTCTTTGTCATTTGATTAGATTCTGTTTCAGCCCAGACAACTATAGTGTGAAGATTTAGACAGCATTCAAGGTATAAAACTAAACAAAAATAAAAATATGTATAGATAAATACTGCCAATTTCCCTTTCAATAAAGTACTATCTATCCATCCATCCATCCATCCATCCAATTGTAAATATGTCAAACTGCTTTACACATTGTAAATATGTGTTAAAAGTAAGTTCCTGTTATGTGTTATGAAGTTACTCATGCCTATAAGACAAAGTACTGAGTTAACTGGGTGGAAGGAATAATTCAGTTTGACGCCATGACTGAACGGCCTGTGCTGCTGCCGTAGAGTCTGTGCTGTTTTACACATGTGTTGAATAATAAACGTAAATTGAACTGCCTTCTAGTAATTGTGCGGTGTATTGGGACCTCAGAAGTGCACGAAGTTCTCTCTCCCGTGAATTCATTCCATCAAGGTGTCACAATACTTTCATACATAAAGGCAAACCTGCAGCTAGCTTTGAAGTTAGCTTAATCGTCAATCCCATATAACTGGATCATTTAACTGGTGTCGGTGAATGCTCTCTAAGTAAATCTTGGGGTTCAGAAAAGTTTGGTGAATGGTTGCTTTTACCTGTAATTTTATTGTTACTATTATTATTATTATTATTATTATTAATAATAATAACAATAATAATGCATTGGATTTCTATAGTACTTTTCAATGTACTCAAAGCACTTCACATTTTTGATCCATTATTCACTCACTCTCACATTTACACACTGGTGGTGGTAATGTAAAGAAAAAAAAGGGACATAAAACGACCATGGTTTGGTTTTATGTCAGACTGCAGAGCTGTCACTTTTCAACACAAAATGATCATTTATTTAATGTTGCATCTTATCAGTTGACATTAGGTTTAGTGCACAGGTGTCAAACATGTGGCCCGGGGGCCTAATCCGGTCCACCAAAGGGTTCACTCCGGCTCGTGAGATGAATTAGTGAAATGCACAAATTACACTGAAGATATGAACAATAAATGGTGTCAAAATCATCTGAATTCAGGTTCCACATACAGACCAAAATGACCTATAGTGGGTCAGAACCAGTAAAATATTATTGCAATAACCTATAAATATTAACAACTTCAAATTTTATCTTTGCTTTATTATAAAAAAGTAAAATTACATGAAAATGTTTATATTGACAAACTTTCCTTTTTACAAAAAAATGTGCATAATTTGTACAAATATGATCAATCTGAAATGTCTTAAGAGGAGTTTTTATTTCTGTTATTTATTTATTTATTTATTTTACTAATTTTACCAATATTCTGCCTGTTATTAAATGGTTTGTGTTTTTTTTTTTTTTTTTTTTTATTAGTTGTGATGCACATATATCAATGATAAATTGAGGCAGAATATTGTTAAAATTACACTTGTTATTCTTAATACATTTTAAGTTTAAACTGTGTAGATGTAAACATACCATAATATAATTTTACTTTTTTAGGGTTAGGGTTAGCTTAGCTACATACAGTTTAACTACGTATGCTGTACAGTTACACCCCAGACACTGCATCCGCACAAGTTAAACTGTTTAGTAATAAGGGATTAAAAATAGTTTTAATAAGATGACCAAGATGACGGTGACGTGGTTACACCCAGAAATGGACATCTTACCTTTTAATCTTTCCAACTAAAGATTTAAAGTCACAGAGAGAAAGATACTGAACAGTTAAAGGTCAGGGACATATAGACAATTTCATTTTTTTTTTTAAAAAACCTGAAAAAAAAAAGTTTATATAAAAAATGTCTATAATGTGAACTGATGTGACACAGGTTTGTATTTACTGTAAACACAAACAGCACTCAGCACTGGCATTGTGGGAGTCGTGATGTGAACTCAATCGAACACCAACTCCACCTCTGATGAGGAATGACGTTTCCCTGCATCAAAAAAAAAAAAAAGAAAACCAAGGCACAGATAATATTTGTATCAAAACATAATGATGCACATATTATGTTTTACGACAATATTTAATTGGATGTGTGATTTAGATTCATATTAGTTTAACTTCTGTAAGACAGCACTAAACGCTCTTTGTTTATGGATTCTTCAGAACCAGAGGTGTGTGTGTGTGTGTGTGTGTGTGTGTGTGTGTGTGTATGTGACTCTAGAACAACATTGCCACTATTCTCATCAATGCCATGATTACAATTTGATGACAATATAGCATTGTGGAATTGGGGGCATTTCAATAGCATGTGTTTTCTTGCTGTTTATGAACATGTTTTAAAATAATTATTACCTCCGCCAAGGAGGTTATACTTTCACCTGCATCTGTTGGTTTGTTTGTTTGTTTCTTTGTTAGCAGGATTACGCAGAAACTACTGACCCGATTTCCATCAAATTTGGTGGAGGGGTAGGGTGTGGGCCTGGGAAGAAACCATTAACTTTTGGGGGTGATCCGGAAGAAATCCTGGATTCTGGATCATTTTGAAATTTTTGTTAACATTAGGGTCAATGGGGCCAAAAATTTGGTTTCTCAGTATCTGGGTTAATTATTGACCAAACCTAATGAAATGTTCAGGAAATGTTCGCTCTGAGACAAGGAACA